>JAQQZZ010092460.1:0-17516 GCA_030265115.1 Mopalia vespertina
GTTCTATGATTGCTCCAATTTAGCGAAATCATAACGTTATTCTAGTTCTATGATTGCTCCAATTTAGCGAAATCATAGCGTTATTCTAGTTCTATGATTGCTCCAATTTAGCGCTCCAATTTAGCGAAATCATAACATGATAATAGTTCTATGATTGCTACAATTTAGCGAAATCATAACGTTATTCTAGTGCGCTTATAGCTCATATAGCGAAATCATAACATTATTTCTAGTTCTGTGTTGTTTTTGTTTTTGGCAAACCGAAACAATTTGCTATATTGTGTCTCAGACGAGGCTTTTTCGAGTGGAATCAAAAAACACTGACCAACCAGAGCCCGTTGTGGTGCTATTTGTGCTTCTTTGAGTTGTGTTCCACACTGTGTATATTAAACATTTTGAAAACGAACTCAACTTCAAGTACAAAATCACTGCACATTTCAGACCCTTGAAATAGCTGATTTTGAAGTGCGCTCCCAGATATTCAAACGCTACACCGCAATTTTAACGGCAAAGATTTTGTTTGCCACAGATAAAATGTTCCAACCACTATACATCTTTAATTGTTCTCGAGTAAGTTTTAAATCGCACTCAGGCCGCATAGAAACAGTTTGAATTTTTGTTTTCAAATCTCCGTTTGTGTACACCGACCCTATATTATTTGAAATCTCCGTTTGTGTACACCGACCCTATATTTATACAAATCTTTGTTTGTGTACACCGACCCTATATTATTTGAAATCTTTGTTTGTGTACACCGACCCTATATTATTTGAAATCTCCGTTTGTGTACACCGACCCTATATTTATTCAAATCTCTGTTTGTGTACACCGACCCTATATTATTTGAAATCTCTGTTTGTGTACACCGACCCTATATTTATTCAAATCTCTGTTTGTGTACACCGACCCTATATTTATTCAAATCTCTGTTTGTGTACACCGACCCTATAAGTCGAACCAATCGCAAGTCCTCGGATGAACTACGGACATCATGATTATACCACAATTACGTGAATCTCGCAAGAGGTTAAGCCGTTTGATTTGTTTGTTTGTTTGATTGGGGTTTAACGTCGTACTCAAGGGTATTTCACTTATATGACGATGGATTGTCCACTTCACATTGTGCATTGCCTCATTACGGTGGAAAACCGGGAGGAAACCTCGTAAAAACCACCTCCGCAATTGCCGGAGTTACATCGTGTGACTCACTCATATACATGATGGTCGACAGACGGAATGATCCTGTGAACGGTAAATTGGAGTAGGATTAGTAAGCGCACACGCTACTACTAAGCCACGGCCGCGGGCCCTTAAGCCGGTTGAAGTCGACCTAGGGTACTTGAGGATGATATCGCATGCTGATTATTCTTGTTTTTTGATTTGATTTTTATTCACCGTAATATATATACAATGCATTATTACAGAACAATTTATAAATAGCATGGCGGGAATAAAGCCCAAAGAGGGCGTTTTCTATCTCAAAATATTAAATTATTATGTAAAATTTGTCCACTTGTAAACATAACTAGACTAATAATTGAAACTGTTGTTAGGCCGCATAATACATGGTAGCGAATATTTATTATTGGTAAATTTTAATTAAATGAGAAGTGGTCAGGAAGAATATGGAGTTATCACAGTGGGATGAATTGAAGTAAGTATACTTTTAATCGTGATTTGAAAAGCGATGTTGCTTCAATAATTCGAATAAGTATTGGTAATTTGTTCCATTCCATTTCCATACTCCCTGAACCATTTTCTTGGCGTCACGCAGTGCGACATAGACTTACAGGTCAATTGGTATTTTTTTCAGAATGAAAAACTTACAAATGATGTACTATTTAATCCGAAGAGATTCAAAGGATATGCAAGTCTGTAAACAAACAGGCAAAGTGGAGCTGTGCTTCACTGATCATTCAAGAGCTGTGACAAAATTATCTTACGCCTTTAGGTTGAAGGCCGTTAAGAAAACAACAATAATCAGAAAGAACACGAGGCTTTGTTTAAAAAAAGGCAGTCTAGTGCTGCTATAAAGAACTGAAGATTTTTGACATAGTTAAAAGCTATTAGAGAACGTCCAAGTACACAAATTAGTATAGCTAAGTGTTTAATTTAATATATATTTGGACAAGCTATGGGCGTTGAATGAGAAAGGTAAAAATACTAAGTGGATGAATTTGCGTCTGCGGCTATAAAACGACAGAATGCTTTATCTACCATTAGTTCCCAAGGAATTGATTTCAGCGGAAGTTGATCTTATCGGATTTTTACGCGGGAGTCCGTTGGAGTTTTATCAACAACCGTAAGTTGGAACAAGTTACAGTACAAAAAGTAGACTCAAGGTTATGAACTTATCTATAACTTGGTTAAAATGTTGGTTTAAACCGACGAGAGTTCATTTATTTTTATGAAATGTATTTTAAACCAGAGTTGACTGATTCTTTGACAGACTAAACGGACTTCAAATTGAAAACCACCGAAGCTAATGTAGCTAAGAGTGCGATAACCGTATATAGTTTACGCCAATATAGGCACATCCTATCTTTTCACGAAAAGAAAATATGGTCGGCGATTTTCCGTTATTTGTGTTAACTTTTATAGGTCAATCCTTCACCAGCGGACAGCTATAAAATTAACACCCGATGTCTCCTAATCTTTGTTCAATATGATGTTTTTTTAATATAAGAACTGTATCATAATTATATACTGCCCGAAATGCGGATTGAATTCAGAACTGTATAGGCAAAAATATCGTAGGCCTATACTTGATTATGATTTGGGGAATTTTGTTGCGTAAAAAGTTATCCGGAGCACACAAGGTTTATATCAACATTAATATTTTTCTACACAACTTATGGAAATTCGCCTTCCATGAAAAGATAGGATGTCCACATAACTGTATAGGCTA
Source organism: Mopalia vespertina (assembly GCA_030265115.1). Taxonomy (NCBI): domain Eukaryota; kingdom Metazoa; phylum Mollusca; class Polyplacophora; order Chitonida; family Mopaliidae; genus Mopalia; species Mopalia vespertina. The sequence goes on from JAQQZZ010092460.1 coordinate 2,909, forward strand.
CTATACGGCTGTGGTACCTTTCGTTAGAGCATGGAGGTATAGCAGGGCAAATGAGTGAGTGGGAGAGCGGGATGGGACTGGGGTGGTGGAGGGGGGTGGGGTGACGAGGAGCAACTGCCTCCAATATTCATACTTGACCATGACATGTCCAGAAACCACCAGATCCTCGAAACTAATTTCAAAGAGTGACTTTAATGAAGTTTCGTCTGTATCTCTTGCCCCTTCTAGAAAAACGTTTCGTAAATGCTGCAGGATTTTCTCTTCTCTAATCCGTTTTTCAGAAACTGGGTCCTGGGCTGGGTTGCTAAAAAATTGGGACATGACATTTTGCAGCACCATTGAATAAAAATATTAATTAACTTATTATTATATTTATTTATTTATTTATTTATTTATTTATTTATTTATTTATTTATTTATTTATTTATTTATTTTATTTATTTATTTATTTATTTATTTATTATATTTATTTATTTGTTTATTTGTTTATTTATTTTATATTTATTTATTTGTTTATTTGTTTATTAATTTGTTAATTTATTTATTTATTCATTCATTTTCAGATCATCATGAAAGTATTACTTTTTCCTGTTGGGCTGCTCGCTTCCCTGATTTGCATGAGTAAGTAGTCGCCGACGTTTTATTTTCCTCAGTGTGTCTATTTGTATGCCAGTCTATATGTCCGTTCGTATGTCAGTCTGTATTTCTGCTGGTATGTCCTTTTGATGTCCGTCTGTACGTCCGTCCGTATGCCAGTATGTATGTTTATTCGTATGTCAGCCCGTTTGTCCCTCCGTATGTCAGTATGTTCGCCTGTACGTCCATACGTCTGTCCGAACGTATGATCGTTCCTATGTCTGTCTGTAAGTCTTTCCATATGTCCGCTCGTATGTTAGTCTGTATGTCTCTACCCTGAAAGTAGATAAACTAGTTCATGTTCAAATTTGAAGAAAAAATGGATATTCAATGGAAATTAATTAATCATAATTTCATTTAACTAACTAGGTTAAAACTAGGAGCTATCGTCATGTACTCAATAATATATCAATATGGCTGAAAAAAAGCGAGACGCAGGTAAACTGTTGCGTTGTTCCGTTGTTCAGATGCCGCAAACTAGCGGTCGAAAGAGTTTTTTATCGGCAAGAAAAATTATTATATTGGAGTTGAAAGGGCATTAAGCGCTGTCATCGAGGGTTAGGAATATTCGGTCAGAGCCGTGACGTTTTCATTCTTCACAACACCGTCTATTTGCTACCGCCTTTACAGCTTAACAGGTAGGCACAGTAATCGAGTTCAAGACAACAATGTCTTCAAAGAAATCGCACACTCGCTTGGCTTATTCTTCTTGAATACTTATTCTAACATATGACATTCAACTGTCAGCCTTTCCCTCTTTGACGTCACTTGAAGTAGTCAGCTGCCCACTGTACGCCTTTTGATTGGCTAGAGGCATAGGCGTAGGGGAGGGTGTATTTTTAGGGGGGCAGACTATTTTTTGCCCGAAAAATGTATCATTTGCCCGAAAATAATTTATCATCAATAAATACCTATGTATGGTACGTATCGCTAAAAGACAGATCTATACAATTATTAATGGAGACGTGTCGAAGCAAAAATATCTTAATTGGCCGAGTTTTGCCTGAAAAATTAGTCTAGGGTCCCTACGCCTACGGTCACAGTCTAGATATATTACGGCTTCACAGAATTACTGTTGAAAATACATAATTTTTGCTGGTTTATATATAATCAGGTTGGAGAAATGGAAAAATAAACAATGACAGTTCAACATATTGTCGTTTGAGTCTGATATTATGCCCGAAAAATATCTTAATTTGACCGAATTTTGCCCGAAAAAAATAGCTTAGGGGGGACTGGCACCTATGCCTTTGCCCCTATCGGCCATCAAAAATATGTCTCTTAAAGAAACCAATTCGATGTTGGTTAAACATATTTGGTGGAGTTCCATAGAGTATAATTGTCGTTCTCGAGTTTCGATTTTAAATTTGGAACCGAGACACCAAAGGACAATGAAGTCGAAAGTCATCGAATGTACTGCACGCATCAACTCGGAGGCAAAACGATCGTCGATATTATGACATGCAAGTTTTGAAATTAACTAAAAAAAATAGTCCGGGTTGGGTAGAGATTTCACAGTTTTCGTCTCTTTTGGGCTGAGCACATAATACACCCCGGAATCAAATACGAAATTTGCTTGATTAGTTTCAGCGTGGGGAATAGTGTATATACGCTGGTAAATAGGCTTCCGGCCAACAAAATGTATGATTTTGATGCATATTCATTTATCTATCACCGTCGAGCTAGCGATGATATCACAGTTTGTTTGATTGGGGTTTAACATCGTACTCAAGGGTATTGCACTTATATGACGACGGATTGTCCACTCCCCACTGCTCCTTGCCTAATTACGGTGGAAAACCGGGAGGAAACCTCGTAAAAACCACCCCTGCCATTGCCGGAGCCACATAATGGGACTTACTCATATACCTGATGGTCGACAGTCCACGGACTCGATCCAGTGAATGGTAAATCGAGGTAGGATTAGTAAGCGCACACGCTACCACTAAGCCACGGTCGCGGGCCTTGATATCACAGTAACGAGAATCTCGCGAGGATGAGTCGATGGAGGACAACGTAACAATGAAATTGGAATGGCGCTAATCTTGTTAAAAATTCTTTAAAAAAAATGGTTAGTTACTAACGTACTTTTAAAGCGATACAATGCGCCAAAAATGTAGTATATTTTTCAAAGTGTACCGTTTGAACTACTTGATAATTCTGGTTTATTTACACATTATCGTGTGTTTGGACTGCTTGCTTATACCAAACTGATATATTTATATCTTATTTACATACATAGTACAGAAATTCAATCTGATAGCCAAAAATAGGCCAAGGGAGTTGAAAGAGCTACGCTGATAAAAATGTACAAGCATTTATACAAAGAAACTATATGGGCCCGCTGTAGGACTCCTACTGACATTCATCAACAAAGATGTGAAAGAAATCAATGACGGCATTAACACTGCCAGTTTGTTTCCAATTATGAATTACAAAATTCATGAAATACATAAAACTTCAATTCGTCTTTTCGTTCATTTATACTATCTGGAAAATGTTTAAAAAAGTAGTAACAAAATAATGGCCATTTTAAAGAAAAAAAAAGCTTCTGGTCGTTTTGTGTTATGAATTGGATAACCGGTTGCGAGACCGTATAGATTCGGACAAGTAAATGTTTTTTGTTAAATTTTTATTTCTTGACTTAATGTTTATTTTTATGGAATTTATTTGTCACACACTTTATAAATAGGAAAACTACAACTAATTTTGTTTCAAATTTTTAAAAATTCTATAAAAGCCAGGCGACTGTGCCTTTCTGGAAGTAACATCGTCATTTGAATGAAATGGCATTAAATATGTTGTAAAATCTCTTCAAACAAGCTGATAAATGCTAAACCTGCTTGTTTGGTATTTAAGGTCGTCATATCACTGAGATGAAAGCGTGCCAGCCCATTGGGTCATTGACACCACCTTCGACGTCACTGGCAACACAGGATAAGACAGTACAGTCACAAGACGCAATATAAAAACATCACCATCAGATCAGCTTTGTGCCGGTCCTTCGCTTTGAAGGCAGCAGGTATCACCCAAGCAACCATTTGCCAAGGGAAAATGGAGCAAATCTGTTTTGTGTAGAATGCACATCTGACGGATACCCCCAGGGATCGTTTTTGGACTGATGACAATGTGAACGTCATGGACGTGTTAAGTTCGGAAACACCATATAGCCTAACTTTTTAATGAATCGGAGCGGAGCTCATGGACCCGAGTGTATCGATTATATGCCCTTGGACCATAATAAACACAGGCGTATGTCTTTGGCAGGACACTGTCTCCCTCTACTATAATGATGATAATGTGAAAGATGAAAAAAATATGTCACTCCCTATCAAAAGATATATTCTTCAAAGTTGAAATTAAGAACGGCGAGCAGGCAAACACATTAAGACTTGCATAAGTCGTCATGAAACTTCGCTTCGATTTGGGCCATTATCAATACTTAACACGCTCAATTTAAGTAGAATTTCCAGATTTTCTAAGATCCGTTGTCTTTAATCTGCATAAAAAAATTCGCTTGTTGGGAATAACATATTTTTTTTGTTTTTCATGCTCTCCTCTGCTACCAACAAATCGTGGGCTGAGAATTAACTGTACAATTTTTCACAAATGGAGAAAATGCATGGTATTTGAAATTTTTTCTTGCCATATTAATTTGTACAAAGTACTATGTGATTATCGCACATAGCTGTGACTGTGTTTTTAATATTGAAGTCATATCTTCGGATATAGAACCTGTTGGTTTGTATTTCATGTCCATGAAATTATCTCCCCTCATACCATATTTGGACATAGAACCAGTTAATCCTCAGCCCTCGAAATGTCAACAATCAGTAATAAAGCCGAATTTTGACTGTCCGCCACTAATATGATGGGTGTTGTATTAATCAGAACACTGTTTTCGGTACAGGTGTACCAAAATATGTTTAAACCGAAGGACAAAGAGAAATTACTAGAAAACCTTTTACAGATTGACCTACTTTTCTTTACAATTGACATAAGCTGACTAACAGGCATCACTATCCAGACTGTTGGTTTAGACCTGAATCGTGTTGTAATACACCGACAAAACATGATTTGTCAGCACAAAATCTCGGTCATGTAATGAAAAATATTTGACCTTGCCATGGCTGGTTATCTCAGCAAGCCTAACCTACTCATAGAAACGCAACATAATGTCTCAACAAAGAAGAAAATATGAAAGACCAATTTGACCTTGGGCTTTTTTTGCCCTAGTGATTATATTATCAAATGTCGTATCAAAGGTCGTGTCTCAGCAAATCAATTACGCATAAAAAAAAATCTTTTTTTTTTATTGCAATGATAAATGTGACCTTGTGGTTATTCCACCAAAGGACTTATCGGATCTCAATCGAATTCCCGAGAGAATTTCTATAGTGGCCTTCGCGCACAATCGTATTCTCGCGAGAGTTTCTATAGTGGACGAGACTAAGACAATTCTCGTACGCTATACCAGGCCATCGCGCATTAGTTTCCGCTAATATTTGGGGCGACGTATACAACAGACCAGCAAATAAAAGAAGTGCAAAACAAGATGGCCAGGGTGTATCTTAGAGTCAATGTCTCGACGTAGGAAGTAGAATTGATTATATTTTAGAATGTGCCTGCACTTACCGCTTCCATAGGCTTGCGTGTAATCCAAAAGCCATCTGTGTTACTCTATCCTCGTGCCTCATTGTCAGTTCGAAACCATCTGGTACAACAAAAGTCCCATGGTCAGAATCTATGTCTGGATCAAAGAAAAAGGGTGCGGACTTAATCTCAAACCACTGCTGAAATTGCTATTGTTGGTAGAGTTTCAAAAGGCGCTCACGCCTTTAGACAAAGAATTGCACGAGGAGTTTTGAATAACACTTATGATTTATGAGCAGTCACGGTGGCTAATGATTCAATATCTTACTTTTAGACCTTTTCCGTTCTCGTTTTGCTGATAAATTCACACACATGTGGCACATTTCGTGATCTGCAGATTACTTATTTAGACGTCAAACATTGACGGAAATGAATGTGCGATGCCATGGTTAATAAATAGTTTATATACGCTCTACCACAAGACCACTGCCATATAATAAATAGTTTATATACACTCTACCACAAGACCACTGCCATATAATAAATAGTTTATATACGCTCTACCACAAGACCACTGCCATATAATAAATAGTTTATATATGCTCTCCCACAAGACCACTGCCATATAATAAATAGTTTATATACGCTCTACCACAAGACCACTGCCATATAATATAAAAGTAGTTTAATCGCGCCTTTCTGTCAGGTCTTTATTATCACTTCCGTACAACGGTTGCCCTTCGCTAGATCCAGGTATCGTCAATGCAATCTTACGCTTTATTGAAGATACAGCTATACCCTCTCTGCGTTGATAGTTTATGAAAAGGTGAATTCCCAAGTATCGTGAGACATTTCAGTCTGTTGCTTGGATAGGCTTGTCTAGACGGCCGAATGTCAAAGTTATTGAATCGCCTCAGATTCGACCAGATTTAGTGGATTATACCGCCTATAGACAACTGAAGAAGGGGAGAGTTGCCTAATAGACTCAGATTTTTTCCGTTTGAAAACACCTGCTTTATCATGTTTTTTTCGACGAAAAGGGACCCGTGCTTGAGTCATTACAGGAAATCCCGGCCCAGCTACTCTTCGCCAACACGCTTGTTGTGAAGCAGCATTTCCAGTAAAAAGATAACTCAAGGAGTCGCTAGCCGATATTGCACCAGCGCTCACTTGCGTCCTAAAAATCATCTGACTTTAAATTCATGCGGATGAGTTTGCAATGTGCGTAAAGTTGCTGTCATTAACTCTATTGGTCAAAACTAGAATGAAAATAATTTGCTCTTCGCAACACACAGGCATAGCCAATTTGCATGCGCGAGTTAGTCAAAATACTTGGTTAGAAAGTCTTCAAATGTCATGGCATAACGCATGTTATGCTTATTTGACGGCCAGAAAAATGGCCCAATTAAGCGTGAGAAGGAAATGGAGAAGTTGACTTCTGTAGGCCTATGCTTTGATTTTTCCATTGCAGATGGAGCTGTGGTGTTTCTCAAGAAAATGGCAGGAGAGATCGGTCTACCGTACCAAATTATTGAGGTAATAATGGTTTATATGATTTCACGAGTCTGTCTCTCACTATTAGATTTTATTGAGAAGAGTTCTGCTAATTATTCTATCTCTGATCGTTAGGATCCTTTCTGCACAGCGCTGTGGGCCTAATGATGTTGTATCTCCTTTCTGGGCTCCCTTCTGTAGAATGTGGCAATTATGATATTTTTTTAATCTTTTTGGATCCCTTCTGCAAAGCGATGTAATGAATCTTGCTCTCCTTTTTATACTCCCTTCTGTAGATTGATTCTGTTATTTCTGTCTCTTGTCGTTAGGCCCACTTCTGAACAGTGATCCTATGAATTTATGAATCTGTTATGATTTCGTCTCTTGTTTGCCGGAGTGTTGTAGTCATTCTAGCTCTCCTTTTAATTTATCTCCAGAAGAGAGAACTGTTGTGATTTCGTCTATCTCATCACTGGGCCCCGTTAGACATAGTACTGATAAAGGACTCTATATCTCCTTTTAATCTCGCTTCTGGTACTGATAAATGACTCAATATCTCCTTTTGATCTCGCTTCTGTAGCGCTGTAATGACTTTGTCTTTGCTTTATTCTCCCTTCTGTAGAACGCTGTTATGATTCAGTTTCTTTTTTAATGTTTCTAAATCTCTGTAGAGCGCTGTGTTGACTCTGTTTTCGCTTTAGACTTCCTCCTGTAGAGCGCTGTAGAATCAATTAAGTTGATTGCTGTCATGATTCTGTAACTCATTTTAGAAACAATTCAATGAGCGCTGTCATGATTCCGTAACTCATTTTAGAAACAATTCAGTGAGCGCTGTCATGACTCCGTAACTCATTTAAGAAACGATTTAGTGAGCGCAGTCATGATTCCGTAACTCATTTAAGAAACAATTCAATGAGCGCTGTCATGATTTCGTAACTCATTTTAGAAACATTTCTGTGAGCGCTGTAATGACTCCGTAACTCATTTAAGAAACAATTTATTGAGCGCTGTCATTATTCCGTAAGTCGTTTGAGAATCAATTCAGTTAAATGTTGTCATGATTACGTAACTTATTTTATCATTAATTCAGCTGCGCGCTATCACATGATTCCATATCTCATTTTAGAATCAGTTGAACCCTGTCATGATCGCGTCTCCTGTTATAGCGCTCAGTAGGGGGTTGTCATGATTGTGTCTCTCACTTTTCAGTTACCTTCCAACACAGAGTTGCCTTTGATTCGGTCCCTTAGGGCTCCTCGCTGTATGCTATATAGCTGTCACTATTCGGCTTCTCGTTGTAAGACAGGCTACGATGGCTGTCCCTTATATCTCACATTTAAATAATAATTAATCGTTTAAACACATGTCATTTTGGTTTTAATAGCATCGGCTTTAGTAATATAGCATGCATATTGTTGCATTTTATTTTCCTACAAAAAAACTTGTGTGTCATGATCCTATTTGTCCAGTGGTCAGTTTCCGTTATTTCTTACTCTCCAAAATGTGTCAGTCTGAACAAACCACCGTATTTTAAACTTTAAGTATACTCAAAAGACCAAAAGCTTGGTTTTTTTTAGAGTTATTGTCTATTTCAAATTCATAATGTTAATATGTGGTTCCCTATGTCAGAGAGGACTCGATAGCATTATTTAATGAATTGAACATTTGACTTCATGCTTAATGAACAAGGGGTGTTTTGACAACTAATGAAATCAGGTAGCTGATCAGAGGAGATTAACGGGATGCTTAGAAATATACCCTGTGAATTAAAAATGCTAAATAAGATTGCCTCTTGTCTCAATCCATTATAGGGATCAGTCCGCTAATTGAGCTGCATAGACAGTTCAGTGATGTATACTTGTACTGACCGCATATATAGTTGATTTCATGGTGTAAATATATACATTCTGAGTAATTATTATATTTTTAATGTAGAGAAAGAAAATTTAGTTTGCCTCCCGTCGGGATTCGAACTCAGGACTCTAATCGTGAGTTAGAGAGGCCCACGGCATGGCGAACAAAAATTGTCATCCACAGCAATTATTATATTGAATAAATGAAGAGAGAGAATTTAGCTTACCACCACCGGGATCTGAACTCGGGACTTTTGGGTTATTGGTCCAACACTATAGCGCAATTACTATAGATACAGATTTCTGTATACCTCTAACTGTATTATATTACAGCACGGATTTTGTGCATAGGCCTACCGGTACTCAATGTTTACACACGAGACTTGAAAACGGGCATTCAGATTTTTATATCTTTTTTCTTTTGCTTTTCGTTTTGAGATAACTTGAAATTTTACCACTTGTTGTTCTGACTTTCAGATGGTGCAGGGAAAGCCTATATTTATAATGACATGGGAGGGAACTGATCCCACCCTCTCCAGCCTGTTGTTAAACTCTCATACCGATGTTGTTCCAGTCTTCAAGGTAATGAGAGGTATCAAAGGTATAAAAAAAATTCCTCCCTTGCTGTATTTGTAGGTTTTGTTCTAAGACGGCGGGTCCCGAGTCTCCTAGATACACCCAATGCACACTGTTAAATAATTTGGTAGCTCCGACCAAGTTTCTTGATCGGGGCTACCAAGCGACACTTGGTCAGTCTCGTCTGTACCAAGTTTTTCTTGGTAAAACGCGACCATGTTTTTTTGGTCAAAAGCGACCAAGTCTGGTCAGTGCACGGGAGAAGGGAATATCAAACGGTGAGACCGAATCATCAAACCACTGTACAGAAGGGAATATAGAAAGGTGAGACAGAACAATTAAACCAGTCTACAGAAGGGAATATAGAAAGGTGAGGCAGAATCCTTAAACCTGTCTACAGAGGGGAATATAGAACGATGAGACAGAATCATCAAACCATTCGACAGAAGGGAATATAGAGGTGTGACAGAATCATTAAACCAGTCTACAGAAGGGAATATAGAAAGGTGAGGCAGAATCATCAAAGCACTCTACAGAAGGGAATATAGAAAGGTGAAACACAATCATTAAACCAGTCTGCAGAAAGGAATATAGAAAGGTGGGACAGAATCTCTAAACCACTCTACAGAAACGAATATAGAAAGGTGAGACAGTCTATAGAAGGGAATATAGAAAGGTGAAACAGAATCATCAAACCAGTCTACAGAAGGGAATAAAGAAAGGTGAGACAGAATCATTAAACTAGTCTACAGAAAGGAATATAGAAAAGTGAAACAGAATCATTAAACCAGTCTACAGAAGGGAATATAGAAAGGTGAGACAGAATCATCAAACCAGTCTACAGAAGGGAATATAAAAAGGTGAGACAGAATCATCAAACCAGTCTACAGAAGGAAATTTAGAAAGGTGAGACAGAATCATCAAACCAGTCTACAAAAAGGCGTATAAAGGAAGAATATTTCAATTTAATATTTTCAGTAACTCCTAAACTTCCACTTACAAAGCTGGATGGAATAAATGAACAGCCTTCAACCCCTGCTATACTGAGAAATTAATCCTGGAAAAGTAGTCAATTTTGAGTGCCCGCGGCACCAGACGGGGACCCTGATCCACATTGTAAACTTCTGTTTTCCAGGACCATTGGCAGGTTGATCCTTTCAGTGCCGACAAGATGGACAATGGTGATATTTATGCTCGAGGCACTCAGGTAAATAAACCAAATTATACAGCTGGGCTAATGCATCTATTAAATGGGAATTGTTTTGATCTGTTGGAAATATAATGTTAATTCTGTCAGTGGTTAATTAAGACGGTATATAGTGCCGTTAGCCATGAGGAGGATTGGATTAAACATGGGTGAATTCCAACAACACTGTCGGCTGAACTTAAATGGCTTTTCAATGAGGACTAACCCACTCTCTGCCAAATAAAAGCTAAAAACGTCTATCGATATTTTCTCTGACATATGCTCGATAAATATAAACACATTTTGCACGCCTCTACATTGTTGATAGAAACTTTAGCTCACACATTATAGATGAATGTGTTCTAGTTCAATCCCATATAGTGTGTAGAATTAACTAGCAAGAAGGAAAATCCAAAGGTGGAATTTACTGTGATAGTTCTGTATTTCGGCGTAAAATTATGCAATCATCAGGATTGCTATACCTTTTGTCAAATTGCTCTACCTTTTGTCAAATTGCTCTGTTCCGATTGGTCGAAAACTCCTCACGTGACATTAAACCAAACATGACGTTGCACGATTGCTGTCGATGCTGTGCAATAATAATAATGTTGAACGCTGGAGCGTAGGACATTGTGAATTATTCTTCTATCCGTCATGCGTCCTCTGGCTAAGGTTAGTTTGTTTGAAGAGTAGCAATTCTGTCTTTGCTTAGCACTGGAGGAAAATTGATTTTCCAACATTATGGAAACGCTTCTCATCTTGGTTGTGCTAGTGTCAATTATTAAAACACCAATCAATCAATCAATCAATCTACCCATCACGCGGGGGTTTTGTACAGTGAAGCAGACGCCTAAATCCCGTCTCTTGTCCTGAACACTGAAACACTTGTCATATATACAGGCACGAATTGGCCCTACATTCGGTATAATAAAGTACTGCATGTTTGAGAATAGAACCTCATGATTTGTCAGCTCTCGACAATTGGTGTTCAACTCGCACTGCGCTCCCGTTGAATATCAACTGTTTCAAGCTGGCAAATCATGATGTTTCATGCTCAAACATGCAGTATTTGTTTATTATTTTTGACGATGGCATAATTTGCCTAAGTCTGAAATACAGAGATATCATGATGAACTAAAACTTCATAACAGCTATATATAAGCTGTGCTACCTGTGTATTAATTATTCTCTGAGTGGTTTCTGTAGGCTTTGGTTATTGTAATGAATGTAATTATATGTTAACTCATACACAGTCTCTATATTTATTCCTTGGCAGGATATGAAATCAGTGGGAATTCAGTGAGTTTTTATTTCATATTACTGTAACCAGTATTTAGTTTCTCCAACAAAATCGAATCTCTAAAAGTATCATGTACATAATATACGTTTTGGGTTTTAAGCAATCTAATTAAAATCAGATGAAAATTATTCCCCGTCTTTTGTTTGTTGTTTATAGGCTTACTAGCGAGAGCTAATATTAGCGACAAATAAAATACGGTGAGCTTTCTGATTTTAATCAGATGGGGTTTCCTGTTAGCGAAAATCACTCAGATAACTAATCTATATAGACAAAACCAGAATGTCAATTGTTTTGGGATACCAGCTCCGCCCCACATCCACGGTCGCCTAGCTGGCTTTGTGTCTGATAGTAAATAAAAACGGTATTGACGTATTCAACGTATTTATAAAATGTGTGACACATATATTTAAGAAAAATTTAAAAAGAAACATCCCAGAACAATTGGCAAACCCTTTCTAATTGAAGTTAAATAAGTAATTAACGGTAAAAAAAAAAGATCAACTCATTCTTTGTTTCGCCGAAATTTTGGACTTAATGTTTTGACGACATTTATTATTTAACCATATTTTTAAGATATATCCTGCAAGATTTTTTGAAACATTTTTCATATTTTTTTCTCCAGATATATTGAAGCGATTCGAAGGTTAAAGTCGAGCGGAAAGAGTTTCCTTCGTACGATTCATCTTTCCTTTGTGCCAGGTATGATCCTATTTTTCATCTTCTTAAGTCAAGGATCAAAATGCATAAAACCAGACTTACACATTCTCACCCTTGCCTCAACTCTAAACGCGCCAAACATTTCCTGGGACTATTGTAGAAACCAGTAGCCAATCAGAAAGACGTTTACGTTGTCCACAACAAAAAAACTTTACGCCACTGTAAATTAACTATAGTTATAGTTATAGTTGATGACACTTAGCTCTTGCATGTGTAGTCTACTTGTCATCATGTGTAAGACCGCCTTTTAATTTTCTAATGAAAGCTCCAATGTGATTGGGTGGGGGTAAAGAAATGTCACCCAAACGTACCTGCTGGAGACTAGTTGACTCGGGGTTTCCCCGTCTGTGAAGGCAAGGTATAGGAATTGAAGAGAGGCCTAATGCGACGATCTTCTTTTCCGCTTTGCCTCGAGAAGATGTCTTTTTAGGCATATATCGGTTAAACTTGTTGCTCTGGAATTGTCTTTATTTTCACAAATGTTGATTAATGTGGAAATATCACTTGTTCCGGCAACATATATTTGCTCCAGCAGCGTTATTAAATATCTTAGGAGCGATTGTCGTTGATGTCGACGAAGCATCGGATGTATTATATTTGACCGAACCATGCAGATTATCAGTAAAACCCAAATTTCTCGTTAAAAAAGATAGTACTTTAGTGCCACTGTGTCAGTGTTTCCCGTACAAAAATTTAAGAAGCCTGAATGAACGTTTGTCTCGTTCTGCGTGTTGGCCTCTGTGGCTGCGTTGCAATGTCAGAGCTCTACCCTTGCTATCCCGGACCCCGAGTTCTAATCCCAATGAAGGCGGGCAAAATATTCTTTCTCTACATTAAATTTATATAAAAGAAGGCTGTAACGCAATTAAGTATAGTATTATTTTGACAGGGATACGATACAACATAAAGAGTTCAGAAATCACACCTGATCATTCACCTATTGGATGAAGACAGAATGCTGTTGCGCTATGCTCTCAGAACTAAAGGACGACAAGAAGCCGATATGTTGTTGCTTTTTGTGATTGTCCAGTCTTGTCTTTGTTTGTTGCCCGTGTCGAGGGTGGCTCCTACACCTACAAATGAGCTCACACGCTGTCATATGAGTGAAATACCTTTAAGTTCGTCGTAAAACCAAGACCAAACAAACAAACCGTTTCCGATTATTCCAATTAGCAGATTTATGATTTCTCAACGAAAAGACTTGCCGTGAATGCTGTAGCTCTGTGATGACAATGTGCGAAAACAAAAGGGTTAAAAAGACAATTATTTATCACAAAGTTCCAAGCATTGAAAAACCAGATGATTGTTGAGGATAACAAAATATATGCTGTGTTCACACATATAGATAAGCACCTATAAAAGATTCTATGCCTATAATTGATCTCTGTTAATTTCAGACGAAGAGATTACGAGCCCTGCTGGAATGTCGCAGTTTGTGAAAGATGAACGATTTACAAAATTAAATGTTGGATTTGCTCTTGACGAAGGTTATTTTTTTCTTTATTACCTTTTTGTTTATTTGTTTATTTATTTATTTATTTAGTCGTTCGTTCGGATGTTCGTTCGTTCTTTCGGACGTTCTTTTGTTCGTTCATTCGTTCGCAAACGTACGCTCGCTAGCATACATGAGCTATTATGTACACTGATTTCTTAAGAACCTCTGTCTTATACACCTATTTGGCTTTTGTAAGACTGCTTAAAAACCAATCTAATAAATAAATATTGATCGTTGTGTATTTTTTGTTTTGCAGGCATTGCTAGCCCTACAAACAAATTTCTTGTGTTTTATGGAGAAAAATGTTCTCATGGTAGGCATTTATAAGATTTTGAACTTTAACACCGAATTTCGAGTATCTGGTGATTATCTTATCTTTCAGCAGCGTCATTAGTGTGTTAATTTAATCAGAATTAAATCCTATACCGCACCAGCAGGGTTGTCTCTACTTTCAGAAACACCCGTATGATTGGGTGTTGACAGGCGGCTACATGCTTTAGATTTGGGTTGTCTGTGTTCAAATAACAAATATTATAAAATCTACCTACTCATTGAAAATCCACTATCAATATTATGGGAAATGTAGGCCTCGTTACTTTCACAATACAAATGATTTGAAGGATAGCTTAAAAAAAAATGAAAATTAATAAAATAAGAAAATGGTAGTTTCTGTTTCATAATAAAAATATATAGGCCTATCTTTTTATTGTTTTTTTTTTATCTACAAAATTTAAATCAAGTTCATGTATTGTAGAAAA
>JAQQZZ010092471.1:0-17516 GCA_030265115.1 Mopalia vespertina
CATTGGCTGGGGTAGCCAATGCCGGACAAATGACCACTGAAAAAGAAAATATAATACTTAATTTACGAGCGAAATTGCGAAATACAATCCTGTATGTGCTCTGTGGCTAAGGGGAGTTAGTCTGAAGAGTAGTAATGCTTTCTTTACTTAGCACTGGAGGAAGTTTAACTTTCCAGCAGGGTCAAAACACGTTTTATGGTTGTGTTAGCGTCAATTATTGTTGGAATACACCGCCGTCATATAAGTGAAATACCCTTAAGCACGGCGGTAAACACTAATCAATGAATCAATCATTCCTGTGTGTGTTTTGAACACAAAACTTCCTAACAAATGCAGAGTTTAAATTCATATTTTAATTGTAGGTAACTCCTGTTGCAATAAGGGATCGGATTGCATGTCACCAAAGTGAAATTACGAACCCCATGCACAGCTGGTATTGCGCGTTTACCCATGGCTGCGATTTTTAAAATGTATTAAAAAAATAAGTTGACAGATTGTCTTGGAAGCAAACAGTTACACTCCATAACACTCCTACCACACGACGGAATGTTTTCCACCAAATTTTAAAAAATTATATGTTATTTTGTTTTTATTTTGTTGAAATTTTTGTTTACATTTTATCTCTCTTTTTTCTTTGCCCTGTCTAAATAATACATTTTTCTGATCAATGATTTTTCTTGTATGCTTTTGTGTACATTGTTTTTCTTTTAAACATAAAATAATTCCATTAAATCAGCAATACTGTTTTTACTTACCACTGGAGGAAATTTAACTTTTCAACATAATATAAACGCTTCACATCTTTGTTGTGCTAGTGTCAATTATTGTTGGAATACACTGCCGTCATATAAGTGAAATACCTTTAAGCACGGTGTAAAACACCAATCAATCATTCAATAAATCAATCTTTTGATTTATTTGGTTTTGTAATTTAAAATTGCTATTTCTTTTTGTGATAGTATAAAATTTTGCGATAATCTTTGACTTCTTTAAAGGCCCTGCTATTAAATTTAATTGGCAGTCAAATGACAATATGCCATGTGCTGTCTGTATAGACGGGCAGTCGTTTAAACACTTCACATTTTATGATTGTGCTTACGTGGTGAGTCACGTTTCAATCTTATCAATCGTCCTTACTGTTACGAAATCCTTTTCCGTTTGTTTTGCAAGTCCGTCAATATCATACTCGTCACACGGCCTATAACACTTATGTACCATTCCATCGTACACAACTCATGGCCCACACTATTACTGTGAAAGGTTATCGTTTCTGGAATTCCTTACCATCTGATATAAATGACATCAATTCCCAATCACAGTATTAACTTAACCACCATTTATTCATGAAGCAAAAAAAATAACGCACTCTCATTTTTCTCTCTTTCTACATTTGTATAATTTAAGATACATTAACATGCGTTTTAATATCGAATGCAATGACTGGTGTAAGTCGGTTATGAATTTATATGTTTAAGCTTATCTACTATTTTTTCTGGTTATCAATGTTTGAACCTAGGTAGTCGTTTCTTGTCTTGTTCTCTGTATGGGCAAATGTACCTTTGGAAATAGTTTTCATTGATATATTTGCCTAGGATACAAATTGAAATTTTAAGTTCGGGATACAACAAGCCCAATATGGTTTTATTCCCGCAATGTATATATATTTCATCTTCACTATTTATTAAAAAATGTAACATGCAAGTATTATATCATATCAATTATGTATGCAAGTGTTTTACAAATCATGGTGAAAAAACAAATTATATTATATTATTAGCGATAGAAAATGAACGATTGTCTTTTTCGATTTTATCAACGTTCCTTAGAATTAGACATGGCCGACAATTTGACTACCCGCCAGTAACTTCATCATATCTTGTCAGCCTTTGCCCGAACAACAGTGAAATCTAGACACTTTATCACTCACATCACTCATAATTGAATACGCTATACTAAAGAAAATTTATTTTTAGCGGCCTAGTAGAAATTAACCTTAAAAATAGGCAAGCAGATTTCTCTCTCTTTTTTTATTCTAAATATATGAAATAAAAGTACAACTCATCTGAAATCAAACAAAATGTTACGTGACTGAAACTCAACGACGCTGACACGATATCCAAGTAACCTTGAAGCCATATCTAACGACAAATAAACACATTATCCGTGGCTGTTAGTCGGTTAGTAAAACAGTGAAGTTCAATTAAATTAGTGTGTATTGTGTAAGACATCACATATTATCGACGAGGATGATTCGGAGAAAACCTGTGGAACATTGTGACGGCAATTCGGTGAACTTAAGGTGTGTTAATTCAAAGAAGTTGTGACATTTAGTGCAGTGTACTTGTGAGCCGTTGAACTTTGAAAACAATCAAAATGGCGACAATTGGTCAAGTTGATTCGTTCGATGCATTACTTTGATCGCGGTGTGAAACTCTTTTTATTTTCTTGCCGCTAATGACATTAATTAGTAAGGCAGTTTTGCTGAGTGTCGTAGGAACCAAGACGTATAGTCTGAAGAGAAGTTTAGTACAGCCGGGTAGACCAGCTGATAAGACATTCGCTGAACTGGTTGACCTTTTACAGAATCACTTCACACCAAACCCAGCGAGGTAGTCCAGCGATTTTTATTCAACACTCTTTCCCAAAGAGTTGATGAAGCTGTGTCAGAAAATTTTTACTATGAAAACATATTAAATGATTGCAGGTTGGTGTGTGGAACGAATAATGACCACACTTAACGTAAATTGTTGTCAGAAACAGATCTCTCCTTTGGAAAGGCACTGAAATTTGCTCAAGCCATAGAAACAGCCAATAAAAATGTAAAAGATTTACAGGGTATAACTAATAATGACTCAAAACAAGTACATTATGGCAAACCGGTAGACAAAAACGTATGGTCTTGTAAGAAGACAGATTACAAAAGTGACACAAAGTCGTAAATGGTTTAGGTGTGGAGGTACATGCCATAAACCAGCTGATTGCAAATTTAAAGATGCTACATGTCACGGTTGCTCAAAAGTAGGCCATATTAAACCTTTGTGTCCTGATAATGACAAATACAAATCAAATCCAAAGGCTAGTAATCCTAGAAAAACCATACAGAAATCCACATTACGTAGATACTGATTTAGAGCACTTAGATGAGGAAGAAGGCACAGCATTTACTTTGTATGGTATTCAATACTCTCTAAATGGTAACAATTTTGAAGCTCAGGGGGTGAATATAGTTAAACAATATCAAGTTAAATCGTTAAAAGTGTCTTTGTCAATGGACAGTAAAGAAGTTGAATTTGAACTTCACACTGGTTGCTCACTTACCCTCATGAATCTAAAAGCAGCACATAAACTATGGAAGGATAATATGCCCCAAACTCACCCTAGCTGAGTTACTTTGAAAACCTGCACTGGCTACAAAGTCAACATCGTAGGAACACTTGAAATACCAGTAACTTCCAAAGAGGATGAACAGCTAATGTCATTAATTCTTGTGGGAGGGTCTGGTCCAAGTTTGCTTGGAAGAGACTGGATTCATGAATTATCCATATCCATAGTGAAAATCTACAGACATGTGATAGTATTGACATTCCTCATACAACATAAACTCTTCAAGATTTTGGTACGAATTCCTCAGTTTTTAAAGATGGACTGGGAAAGCTAAATGGCATAACTGATAAAAGCTACGTCCCAGAGAGCACTGTTGCAAAATGTATAAACCACGTTCGGCCCCGTATGCGACCAACGAAAAGGTTGACAAAGAACTTGATAGGTTAAAGAAAGCTATCTTCCGACGCCAAATTAAGACTCTCCTCGGTGATATACCCCATACTGCTGTGTACATGGATCATATCATTTGTACAGGCACAACAGATATTGAACATTTGAGAAATCTGGAAGAAATGTTCAATCGATAAGTTAAGGCTAATGTGCGCTTTAAACGTGAAAAGTGTGTGTTTATGGCTGACCAAGTGAAATATTCGGGTTACAGCATAGACAAGCTAGGAATGCTGCATTTAACTGAGAAAATCGAAGCTTTCAACAAAGCTCCAGGTGCTTAACTACACTTCTTGCCCTGTTACACATACTGTTACAAAACACTGTGAAATGGTACCTGGGCTTTGACCAACAAAAAGCGTTTGACCCACAAAAAGAATTGTTACAACCCTCAAATCTGCTTGTTCATTATGATCCTAACAAACCGCTCATTTAAGCTTGTGACGCTTCACCCTATGGTGTTGGGGCTGTCCAGTCACATCAAACACCTGATGGAGATAAGCCGATAAGCTCTCCTATAGGAGAGGAACACATGATATTAAATGTAGAACACCTGGAAAATCCACCGGTTTGGACCAGTAAAGATCCAGTGTTATCTCGAGTGAGATAGTATATTCTGAAAGGATAGCCAGATGTAACTTTGGACGTTCAAGCCGTATGTATCCCGACGTAAAGAACTCAGTTTGCAAAATGGTTATATTTTGTGGGGAGCTCCCGTACTAGTTCCTTTTCAGTGTCGCGATAGAGTGATAAAAGAATTACATTCTGCTCATCCTGGAATGGACAAAATAAAAGGCTTTGCGAAAGAATATTTGTGGTGGCCAGGAATGGACATATACATAGACAATGAAGTACGTTCATGCTCTTCATGTCAAATCAATGGTAAAACTACAACAAGTGCTCCACTTCATCCGTGGGAATGGCCTACTCAACCTTGGAGAAGATTTCACATTGATTACGCTGGTCTGTTTATGTCACATATGTTTCCACTAATTGTAGACACCCACTCTTAATGGATCGAGGTACTTCAAATGTCTACAGCAACATCAGCAGCAACAATTAACAAACTTAGGCAAACTTTCGCAACTCATGGATTGCCTGAAACTATTGTAATTGACAATGGTACACGTAATGGTACCCTCTGCTAATGGCTTAATAGAGCGTGCTGTACAAACCATTAAGAAAGGGCTTTACAAAATGACTGGTGGTTCGGTCTCTGAAAAACTCTCACAAGTACTGTTTTATTATCGCATTACCCCCCAGTCAGCTATAGGCGTGTCTCTTGTTGATATGCTTGTAGGTAGAAAACTCAGATCACGTCTGGACCTGATGTTTCCAAGCACAGATAAGCAAGTGATTGCAAACTTTAGTTTAGATGTTGACACTGATGATATGTTTTTTGTTTCTCAAACATTATTTGCCTTCATTTCTTAAAAGCAAGCCATTTGGTGATGAATATTTCTTTTGTAGTAATTAAAAAAAGAAGATGTTCGTTTCTAAAATAAGGATTTTCATAAACAGATTTAAGTTAATTGTTATATTAAATGGTTAAAGAAAATGTTCGAGTCACAGTTAACAAAATTGTAACCAATATTTTACTATCAACAGTAATTGAACCGATGTTATGTTCAATCTTAAAGGGGAAAGAGTGTAATATGATGCATGCAATGTGTCTATTAGTGACGCCTCTTGACCGATGTAACTCCGACCGTCTCTGACCAGGGCAGTTGAGGTCTGTACCCGTGATACTACTTTCAGTCTTAAGCCTCGCTTTCAAACCATTAACCCTTCGACTCCTGTGACCAGACTCCTGTATCTCCCCTCTGTATGATAACCTATAAAAATATGCTGTATTGGCTATTCTGAAAATCTGGTTCTGGCAAATATATATTCCAATCTGACGTATAATAATTCGCCGAGTGCGGCCCAAAGGTTTAATATTTTACATGTAAACATACCTATGTGATTCAAACTTTCACAGCGTTAAACAGCATAACATATCAAAAATATTCTAATCAAAAGTCTTTGGCAAGCTTGTCTTATGTGGTAACTAAGGATCTGTGTCAAAGTTTGAAAAACAGCTGAATAAGGTGAATTCTCAAGGGGAGGTCATTGAATTTGACTTAAACCGGAAATTGGGTCTCTAACCTGAATCTTCTGCACGGGAAGATAGTGCCCACAAATTACAAGCTAATTTTTTTAAAGGCCAAACAATTATCTAAAATTTATTCTCAATTATGCACATAAGAGGATGGGTTCATTGTTGGCTTAGTGATGTTTCGTGTAGCCGCCTCGGGATAGAGTTTCAGGAATATTCGCCTGAGCCATGCAGACTATTCGTTTAGAGTGCACGCGCAAGTTTGTCAAACACCTGCATCTCTCAGGTTACTTATTGTTGCGCAAGTAGTGCCTTTAAATACTTTACATGTCCGCGATATTGTTGTCTAGGATGCTATTAGTTATTCCCATCATCCTTCCCTTTTCCCGCCATGTAGAGCTGAATCTTCTCCTAGCTCTGAGAGGACCAGGGCAACAGGATGCCCATTCCGCCCTCCGCAACGTGTTCAGTGCAAAATGATTACACTTATAGTAGATATGTTTTAGTATATGAAAAAAAATTACTGTGTTCTACATGTTTATGTTCTTTTGTAGACAAAGACTGTGAATTGTAGTTCTTTTTATGAATTTAAAAGAGGATCAGAAATCTTTTAAGAAAACATCTTGTGCCGACCCTCCTCCCATCACGCCATCCTACATGGATGTTGGCAGCAGGACATATAGTTATAACTTGACCATTTTATAGCCTCAGAACACATTTAGTATAGAGTTGTTTTTATTAGTTGGAGTTTGCAACTTCTTTGTGAAAATAGATTAAACAGCCTACAAAGAAGGACAGTATTTCTAACGAAGAATCAAAACATGGACTTACCCACACACTGTTGCGGTTCCGGTTGCCAGACACCCTGGTCATTACAACTAACAATAATTGCCCTTCGACCGGATGATGTGGCATTATCGAAGCATCTGAAATGTTAAAGTTTGTGTTGATTTAATAATTAAAGACAGGTACGGAATTTTAGGAATTATAGGAATTCAACGAATGGTCATCTTAATTAATGTAGCCCACTTATTTTAAGAAACATTTTAGTAAAAACATTGCTGTGGAGTCCTTCGTAATGTTTTTGCATAAGTTGTCAATATATATGCTTAATAATTTTGCAAATTATTTGGAAGATATGGAATTTATAAACAACGCCTGAAATTATAGAATGTTAGAAAGGCCAGCTGGAAAGAACACTTCCCAGGCTTGGCAGCCGATGCTAGTGACATGCGTGTCTGCATGTGGTGTGCCTTAGGTTAGTGGTGCCATGTAAGGAGACCGCCTGCTATATGGCGTAAGACCACTATTATGGACTTTTGTCAGCCTCGAATATAGTTCTTAATAAACCTGCTGTGTTGTCTTGTTTTATTTGTTCTGCTGCTGGAAATTTGTTTTTGGTGGAGTATTTGGTATTGATGTGAAGTAATTGAGTGGAAGTTTCTGGTCAGTGTAATATTTTAGCCTTAATAGGTCACATTTGGTGTATTTATGACCATTTCATGGATGGGTGATTCGGCTGTTGTTTACATTCTGAAGGTAGCTCGACACCCCCAATAATAATCCAGGGCTTCTAGCTCAAAATTTCATCGGTCATGCCCTGTTAAGATTTTAACATGGAACTGCAAAAGAACCGATTAAGGTATGTGCCAGGGGTTTTCGCCCAACGAAAGTCTGGGAGGGAGCTGTGGAGCCAAACGTTAACATCACGGCTTATGGCAAATTAATAGTGGTCTTTCGCCATATGACTGAGCCACCCTGGACGTGTTTATTGTTTACGTCTGAAGGCTATTCTTGTGTTGATATGGTGACGTCATTGAAGCTACATCATTATTAAAATACTTACAGCGGACGAAATTTTAATTATTTGCAACAAGTCATACATAAAAAAGGTACACTGTTTTGTTTAAATGATACATTTTAGCAGAATTCTCAACTGGACAAAGCCTATCTACGATTATGGGTGCTTATGTTTATATAATAATTGTCGGTTAAGTTATATCCATAATTTAAAATAATGTTTTCAAATTCACACAGGGCGCTGAGCCGGGCATATAAACAGGACTTTGTCGCTCTCAAGTTGGTGAAAGTTATCTCCCTTAGACTGACACGGTAATGTCGACTCTCCTGTTAATCATATTTATCTCCCATTGCCGCAACTTCGACATAGGCCTATTGGTGTTAAATCGTCCTTGTCACTATATTTCCTTGTGTTGTCCCCGGGTGTGTCCAACCCGGCTCAGATTCCCCTTAGGTTGTGTTTTGCAGCCTTAAGAACCAACGCAAATAATAGCATTATGACCACTTTACGACCTAACAAATATTCGTGTGATGTGAGACTCGAGGCCAGTTTAGTTCAGCGATCTATGGCAGTACATGTGGGTATTTATTTAATAGTTAGATAATATCGTCACGGGAACAATGTGTCAATAAACAACTATTAATCCAAATAATTGTTTCTGAAGTTTACACACGTCAGTTACTGGATAACATTTGATGTATTTGTATTTGTTTATTCATCGAAAAATAAAATAAATCAATAATTGTACAGAAGGCAAAAATTATGTCTATCAAAGTAAGTTCTGGGGGGAATAAAACCCAAGGGAGCTTGTTCTATCTCTGTGGAAGAGATTAATAGTTAGCGGCTACTGGCAAAAGTAATCGTGTGTATACTAATATAGCCACATTTAAATGGTACGTATATGTATACTAATATAGCCACATTTAAAAGGTACGTATATGTATACTAATATAGCCACATTTAAATGGTACGTATATGTATACTAATATAGCCACATTTAAATGGTACGTATATGTATACTAATAAATATATTTATCCCTTTTTTTTATAAATATTCTTTTCTGCCATGCTGCACACACAATGAACTGAGTCAGTACATGAGATGTGGTTTCAGTCGTGATTTGAATAAACACATACTTGTGATTTCTTTCAATGATCGAGTCCGTTTATTTCAAGTCACTTTATGCATATGAATCTAGATAAGCGACTTTTATCAAGGTTACAATACTTTTCTTTATCGTCTTTACTCGCATAAGCTTAATTCTGTTTTACATATGTACCTCACGATAATACACGTGACGAAATCGTCGCTCTGGATAATGTTAGACTTTGTTTTCTTGGTTCCAAACAATGTTTGTCTCTTGTGTTTGCTTTATAGGATAAAAAGGATGAAACTCTCTGTTAAAAACAATTTTCTTTGTTTTCTTGGATTTGAGAAGTGTCCTTCTCTCTGGATAAATAGTGTTTGTAGTTTTTCGACCAAAACTAATTACATTCCTCCAGAAAGCAAACGTCTCTGTATTCATGGACCCAAGGCATATATCTCTGGTGCAAGTGTGTCGGTGTAAATTTGGCGACTGTTTGTCTTCGTGGAACCAACGAGCATAATATTGGAAGATTTTTGTCATTATTATTCAGCGGAAAGTGAAAATCAGACTTTCACCTCAAGCTATGCTTTCTTATTTTCTCAGACATTTGTTCCCATTTACTATAAATCAGGAAAATTCAGTTTGAGCCATTACATTTTTCGTGGTGGGACGTGAAACGAAATAGAAATAATGGTTAACGAGGATCTGTTGAATTGAATAATATCAAGGCACCTAAAACACTCGCGATACTAGTGTGCTGAGTTAAATAACGACAATTTACTCAATGGTAAACTGGTCAATAAATAGTCAGTACATCCCGGAGGGTGGTTGGATACATAACTGTTATAAAGTGCTATTCCAAGAATAATTGTTGATCGCAACGATTTCACATATTTGGATAACGCAGAATCGATATTTTTCTAATGTTGAAGATAAAACCAGTCTTTGCCATGATGACCTTAAAATAATACTACCAGATGTACCATGTCATAAACCTGTTTCAACACATTTGGAATTAACTCAAACATATTCAAACGGTTTTAGATTAGAGAGGGTGTTACACTGTGAAAATACTCCACCACGCTTTAACACCAACTAAACAAGGTAAATGCTGTACTCACATTGACTATTTGGAACATTTTTTCTACAAGTGCAAAGATATATAGCCACTATAAACTGTAAAGTGCTAAGCTATACATAAGTACACTATTTAATCCGTTTGTGAGATTATGTTTGGTTAGATATGTACTGATCTAGACAGACTAATAGCACATCGCTTTAATCACAGTATTAGAACGTGTGTAAGTAAACAGAGACATGGCTCAAGTAGAAATCTTATAAATGCGTTCGCATATAATTGGAATGGAGAAATATGTACGTGTACAAATCAACTGA
Organism: Mopalia vespertina; assembly: GCA_030265115.1. NCBI lineage: Eukaryota > Metazoa > Mollusca > Polyplacophora > Chitonida > Mopaliidae > Mopalia > Mopalia vespertina. The sequence continues at coordinate 10,154 of JAQQZZ010092471.1, forward strand.
TATGAACATTTAGAAGGACATTCGACATCGATATTATTATGTGAGTGCATGACTGTTTGCTGCTAACATAAATTTTGTTTAATACAAATTTATTTTGAAAAAAAAACAACAACAAAGAATAATGTATAATATACAATATTTGGAACTGAGATAAATATTACTCAAGAGAAATAGAAAGACATAAATTATTCGAAATGCATTATTATTTATCATTTAAAATAACTTCACAGCCGCATTATACTATATAGCAGTTAATAGACGTATACATCTGATCGGCTTTACTGTGCATTCTCAAAACTGATAATTCTTTTCAGCCAAACATTGTGAGTATGGAATATATTGAACTCAATTTCTAGCGGGAAATTGTTGAAAAAAAAAAACTGGCTGTATATACACTCCCGTCAAAAACAGAATGATGTAAACAGCAGCCAAATTCTTTTCAGGACTAAAGTTTGTCCTCCGTCAAGTTGAGGGAAAAGTTATTTTACGGCATGTAGAAAGTTCCATCGATCCTGTTAACATTGAATAAGGATGAGTTACCCTGACAATGAGTCCATGCCCCATACAATACGTAGGGAGCTGTGTCAATATTGACTTTAACCGGAAATGGAAATATCAAATATAACACGACAAATCCAACAAATTTCAATTGAAGAAGAAACTACAAGGGGTTCAAAATCGACATTTTCTGGAATATAAAATTTAACATCAGTCAAGAATATCAATTACTTTGGAAATATATCTAACATCAAGCAGATTTAATTCAGAAACTAGGCAAATGCTTTATAAACTGTTCAAATAGAAGCTCCCCTCAAAATGTATAATCTGGTATAATTTATTTATTAAAAATGTGAATCGTGAATATACAACACCTAGCGAAAAGTCTGTGCTTGTTTGGAATGCATTAAATTGCTATTTAGTATTTGATAAGTAACACTATTTTGTACTAAATCCTTTTAATATCATCTCTTATATAGAAATAAAATGTTTATTCTTAATGAGATTTTTAATGCGAGAACGAAATCCTCATGCTATTTTTTTAACTTGAGAGAAAATCTTGAATTTCATTAACTTTTTATGACTGAAGGAGAGAAGAGTTATTCTGGAATTTTTAAAAAATATTTTGCTTATCTAAGTTTTTCTTGGTGGACAAGAGCAAGGTTAACGTTGATAGACATCTCAATTTGACTGCCTTAATATCCAATCTGATTCCAATCAGATTTATAAAGCTTTAAAATTTGCTTTTAAGATCCAACGCCTAGAACCTCCGAAACGGTGTTGATTGGTTTGTAAAAATGACAAATCACATAGCCGTTCCTCACACCTATAGTCTGCAAGTGCCGAAGATTTGCACTGACGAGCGGAGTTTACCGACCGCTTCTTTTAATTTTAATTCTGTTGGTCTTACATCCAGGCATCTGTTTTTTTGTACATCTGGGACATAAGGCTGACCTAATTGAACACCGTTTGATATGCTTCGCATCAGATCTTAATTGTGAGTAACAGAATAGGAGAGGTTTTATAGATGTGATTGCCTTATTATCGGTCTTCTCTACTCAATCAGTTTCCTATTCATCCTTTATACACATCGATACTATCGGAAATGTTTCCCGATTATAGGGGACATGCCAGGAACCACTCAGACAGTGTGTTAACTTATCTTGATAAACCGGGAAAAACCTTTGACATACAGATTGTTATTTCTACAATATCGTTCAACCACATGGGGTGACCGATGAATCGTAAATCAGTTGGTTTGACTAGATCATCGAGAGTTTCTTGTGATATCCATATTGCATCATTTCCCTTCGGCTACATTACATAGGAATCCTACTGGCTGAGCCACAAACCTTTCTGAATTAAATTAATTCTTTATTCTGATTGTGTAAAGCATTTATAACGATAAAGACGACTGTGTAAAAGTAGATTGAATACGCTATAAATCATGTTAATGGATTGGTTATACTGAGACAAGTATATAACATTATTCTGGTTTAATGCTACACGTTCTGCTTTCCCATGGCTCTGTATGTCACTGAACAAACATCTCACAATGATCTCTGTGCTCAGGTATCATCTAATTAAGAGAGGCACGGGGAGGTAATGGATCCACCTAACTCAGCCACCTTACTCAAGTCCACTTCCAGCCTCTATCAGTTGAGTACACATTGTCTGACACGGGTCCCTCTCACACAGTTTGATCCTACATTATTATCAAGGTGGCAATCAGTGTAAATGGCTTGTAAAATACAGTAGTACAGCAACAATTTGTCTTGGATATATAAGGTCACCATAGACAGCTAACTAAACTATGGTCTAGTCCAGACGACTAAACTAGATATGCTCTATGAAACGGATATATAGATATAATTAGCTATATGTTTATGTTTGTTAAATGACATGTCTCACAACCGGTGCCAATATGATCATTTGTGGAACGGTGTTAATTTATAATCGTTACATAAACTACGAAAGTTTTTATGCATCCTTTTTTATCATTCTTTAACCGGTGAAGGTGATGAATGTCCACAGATCATGGAAGCAGAGACAGTGGAAGCAGAGAAACACGCATGATTCAGAACAACGAAAGCACGCGTCGTGGAATCAAGGATCACGGAATCACGAATCACGGATGTACGGGAGTTCGCTACCGTCACTACATCTATCTCTAAAGTATAAATAACACCGTAATAATTAGGGATCACTCATCTTTCTAAGTGGTCTGGCTGAAAATCACCGGTATATCTCTTGTAGGTCTATCTCAATATCATCCGTATCTCTTGTAGGTCTATCTCAATACCATCCAAAGCTCTTGAAGGTCTATCTGAATATCATCCATATCTCTTGTAGGTCTATCTAAATATCATCCGTATCTGTTGAAGGTCTATCTCAATATTGTCCGTATCTCTTGAAGGTCTATCTCAGTATCATCCTTATCTATTGTTGGACTATCTCCGTATCACCAATGTCTCTTATTGAACTATCCTAATATATATCCTGTTGGACTCTCTAAATATCACCCATAGCTCTTGTTGGACTCTCTAAATATCACCCATATCTCTTGTTGGACTATCTAAATATCACCCATATCTCTTGTTGGACTATCTAAATATCACCCATAGCTCTTGTTGGACTATCTAAATATCACTTATATCACTTTCAGGACTATCTGAATATCACTCGTATCTCTTGTTGAACTCTCTTAGTATCACGCATATTTCTTGTTAGGCTATCTGAATATCCCCCATATATATTGTTGGACTATCTGAATTTAACCCAAATATCTTGTTGGACTATCTAAATATCATCCATATCTACTGTTGGACTATATCTCAATATATTTTGCTGGTCAATCATATAATATCACCACTATCTCTTACTATTCTATGATACAATATCACCGATATCTCTTGATATTCTATCACATAAAGTCCCCGATATCTCTTGCTTTTCTATCATATAACACCACCGGTATCTCTTGCTGGTCTATTATATAATATCTCCAATATCTCTTACTGTTCTATCATATATCTCCAATATCTCTCCCTGTTATATCATATAATATCTCGTGCCGCTATATGTCAGTGTTACCAATATCTCTGGCTGGTCTATCATATAAATAACTGATATCTCTTGCTTGTCTATCTCAATATCACCGATATATCCCGCTGGCCAAATTAATTATTGGTAATGAAGCACTAACACACATTTGGACACCCGAAGGTTTGTAATCGAATATCAAGTCGTGTAGCGGATCGTTTACAGGCCTGTCGTGTCGTATTAATCTCTGATCAGGTATAACCTAGTTATCTGTGAAAAGTCCACATGGTGGAAGTCATGACAGGTACAGTTAACAAGGACTCCTTTACTGAACCGTTCTTCAAGCTAACGGTATTAGTCACTACAAAATACAAAGTGACAGGCAGTCATATCCACTATAGTAGCGCATTTACAGACAGCATTTTAGATATATATGCCACAAAGTGGAAAGACAATATCCGCCGTGGAGTAAATTTATGGATTGGGAGTAACTACGTGGCTATAGTAAGTGTAGTAACACCTAATGGCGATTAGGCAGCTTTACTAAATCTCTGAAAGATAAAGTAAAGATTTCATGGATCGGATAAAAATCCGCTTTTTATTCAAAGTCAATGTTAATAAAACTACTCGTATGTCTAATACCAGTCTTCAATATTATACTGGCTCTGGAAATGATTTGATCTTATATGTGATTTACCTTTTGGTTAAAAGCGAAAAAGAGAGAAATATAGAAAAGAAAAGAATAAACCCACACATATCTCTTCAATTCTATCATTATATTTTTTCTCTATCATGACTTTCAAATAGTGGTTAAATAAAACCCTCAAAACGACTGTTGGTTGGTGTTTCACGGTGACCCAAGGGTAGTGTTACTAGGTTGGAAATAAATGTTCTTCCAGTGCTAAATACAACAGTATCTATGTGCTGGACTCATACAACCCTCAGCCAGAGGTTCCCCAAAACGTAATTGAAGAGTAATTATCTTTCACCAGTATGTCCGCAGGAGAGAAAATAGTTCGATATTATGTGTCACATTTGATTATACGGACGTTAATTGACCCAAATGGCTTGGTCACATGACACAGTTATGGCCTGTGGTGAGGTTTATACGGAGTCCTACAGACACAGACGTCGCATATTACCAGGAAGCCGAGACCTATATTATTCATGTGGGTCAAACTCAAAGGTAAAGGTCACTAGAGATTTTTGTGGAAAAAGGTTTGCAAATATGATACGAAGTGAAGCCAATGAGTGGCTGCAATATAAGGATACGCTGGTCAAGTCGTATAACAATATACAGAATGGACAAAACTGGAGAAAACTAATTTAGTCTGTAATGAAAATGATTACATTGTATGTACGACCATTTCAAGGGCACAGCAAGACCTAAACGAGAAATAGTTCACAAATGTTTTTTTTTATTATTTCGGTTATTCTGATAACATGGTTCCTTTTTAATGTACAGAAAATTTTGCTTGCCTCCATGGAGAATCGAACTCTATATATAGATGTCATGGGACACTAAAACCCTCTTTGGATGCCGTGAGGGTCGCGTGAAGTTCATATCAGTATAGTAAGGCACCTCCCTGGAGGTTTACGTCGCACCAGCTACAGGGCATTATTGGATGAATTACAATAGAACATGCCTTCCTACAGGCGTAAGCAACAAAGGCTATTATTATTCGACAAACTCCTTAATGAGTGAGCACTTCCATATCTTAGTCATCTATTACCGTGACGAAATAATGATACAAATTATGGTCTCAGGAAGAGCAATAATTTTAAATTGCTTAAATGTAGACCTGTTTTTTGTAATTCTTTTCCCCCGCAAACAACAAACGATTGAATTGATTTGGATCCCGAGCACAAGGCCTTATCTCTACAACAGTTTGAATTATTATTAAAAATGACAACGCTTACTTGTTTTTCACGTCTGTAAAATTATTTCAGCTCTGATTCAGCTGTCTGTCAATGCCGTTTGAGAGTGGGACTGAGTGCGCTTCGAGGTAGTCTGTTTCGTTTTAATATTGTTGGTGATCCCTTGGTAAGCAGAGTAGCCCTCTGACTAAGGGTAATTTGTTTAAAGAGTAGCAATGCTGTCTTTACTGGAGGAAAATGAATTTTTCAACATTATGAAAATATTTAACAATTTGGTTGTGCTAATGTCAATTATTGTTTGAATACACCGCCGTCATATAAGTGAAATACCCTTAAGCACGGCGTAAAAAACAAATCAATCAATCAACCAATCAATCAACCAATCCATCGATCAATCAATCAATCAATGTAAGCAGTGTAATTATGACAAGGTAAATGTAACTCATTATGTGATACACGGCCCCAAGTATGTCATTCAAAGAACCCGCTTGCTCCAAACTCTCTCCAGTATAGTGTGTCCACGAGTACACATGTTTGAAACTAAGTAATCTTTATCTTCAACAGTTTGGTAAATTTCATATAATTACATTAATTTACAGTTAAAATAATTGTATATGTTGGCAAGTACATGTATACAGTTACGATTTCGTGTATTTAAGTTATTGTATATTTGTTTATATCGTGTTTTATGTCCTAGTAAAAGCCCAGTTACCCATCCCGGTTAAATTAGTTAAGATTATAATTTAAAACGAAATATCAGTATAACACATCATAACCTTTCCTAATGTCTACTTTAGATTAATGTTCCTTTGTTATTGGTGCCATTTGCATGACAAGTGGAAATTACTATATGTAAGTACGAACACGGGGAATTATTTGAGTCAGTCGTGTTTGGCTGTGACCATCTGAAAAGCGTTTTACCGATATCTACTTTATGGCTTAACTCACACTTAGTGGACAGTAAATCAGGATAAAGATTGGTGAGAAATTATCTGGTCACCGGGATGTCTTTATGACAGGAAATGATTCCATATCATGTGATAAATTAGATAATGGGGGCACTAATTGATCCAACAATTCTGGACAAACTATTTTCGGGCTTAAAACCGTAAAAGTGTATTTACAATCAGTTCCAAGCGGGAGAGAAATTTCACAAGATTTACACTGATTTAACTTGAAGAAAACCTAGTCGTATTTCTAGTATTATCTCAGACAAAGTGGGCTAGAAGCCATGGTGTTAATTGGAGAGAAATTATCTGATTACCGGCATGTCTATAGGACTGGAAATTGTTCCATAGCGTATGTCACATTAGACCATACGGGCACTAATCCGTCCACCAATGGTTCGCGTCATAATATAGCTGTGTCGAGACCGTCACAATCGTATTAATAATCACTTCTGAACTGAAAACGGATCTTTTTTCAGTGTACTTTTTGGAAAGGATAATGACCCAATCACAATCCATTATTGGTTTTTAAGGTTGATTAATCTAGAATGGGACATTTCATTAAAGCGATGCTCCGGGCTGCAATGACCCCTATATCCCTTGAAAGTTTACTATTAAACATACTCAAATATGATATCGACTTATCGTTTCTTCATCTTATAAAATCACTCAAGGGTTACGAGTATATACCTACCTACGATCACTGGTAGCTGACATTTTGGGCGTGGCAACCCTATTCATGACGTCGCGCGACACACTCTTCTGTGAAACATGTGTGAACCAATGACCTATATAGGTCATTGGTGTCCACTGTCAAAGGTTTAAACAGTCGACTCTATGGGTCTTGTGACATAGGCCCCCTAGTGTGACAAGAAAGATATTTGATTGGTCACTATTTGTGGAGCTCTTCTGTTTAGTGAATACAGTAGCAAGACATGGCCGCGTGGATGAATTTGACTGTAGTTTAAGCAATACCCAATGTTTAAGATCCAATTATA
>JAQQZZ010092482.1:4973-17512 GCA_030265115.1 Mopalia vespertina
GCAATGCTGTATTCACTTAGCACTGGAGGAGCCCTCTGACTAAGGGCAGTTTGTTGGAAGCTTAGCAATGCTGTATTCACTTAGCACTGGAGGAGCCCTCTGGCTAAGGTCAGTTTGTTGGAAGCTTAGTAATGCTGTCTTTACTTAGCACTCAAGGAAGATTATCTTTCCAACTTTATCAAAACACTCCACATTTTATGGTTGGACTTAAGTCAATTATTGTAGGAATACATCATATCATATGAGTGAAATATCCTTGAGCACAGCGTAAAACACCAATCAATTAATCAATCCATCCCCGTAAACTGATGACGATGATTTCTGGAGAAGCGATCTCTTCGTCATTCTGAATTGGTGTTTCTGCTTGTTTCTGTTTACTGATGACCATGATTTCTGGTGAAGCGATCTCTTCGTCATTCTGAATTGGTGTTTCTGCTTGTTTCTGTTTACTGATGACCATGATTTCTGGAGAAGCGATCTCTTCGTCATTCTGAATTGGTGTTTCTATTTACTGATGACCATGATTTCTGGTGAAGCAATCTCTTCGTCATTCTGAATTGGTGTTTCTGCTTGTTGATCCTAGAGGTTAAATCGTAGGTTTACTGATTCTAGGTTTTAGAACTTGAGATTTGAATCTTATTTTATAGATTATTACATGTACTTGTCGTGACGAGTTAGGGGATCTCAGGTGATATATCCTAGGTTGTGGAACCTTGTTTGTAGATTTTAATCCATGGATCCTATAGTTTTGTTCCTAGATTGTGCGTCCTAGCCACTACGTTATGGACCCCAGGCTGTGGATCCTAGTGTCCAGATCACATACATGACCAACTTTAATTTTTTTAAATTATGAAGAAAGGAGGGGGTTTTTTTTATCATCAATTCATAAAATTTGAGCCAATAAATTGTTGTTCAGACAAGGTGTACATGTATAGATGCACCTTGTTAAAACATTGTCATCAAAACAAGAAAGTCTTTATAGCCAGCTGAGTTTACTGTATGCTGCAATGACCATGCTTAATTAATTATGGTTTTATGATTTGTTTTATGATATTTTTCAGGTTGATATGTGTAGGGGGTGATGGTATGTTTAGTGAGCTATTAAATGGTCTATTAGAACACACTCAACGAGATCATGGTGTAAACCATTCCCCCGACCACCATCCTGTCACCCCTAAAATAAGAATTGGAATCATCCCTGCAGGTAACATTGAAAGGAAATTCATAAGAAAGAGCCTTTTTAGTGTAGAGGGGACCTTTCTGTATCCCTTTGTGATTCGGCCCTCTGGCTAAGGGCAGTTTCTTTGGAGCATAAGAACACTGTCTTTACTAAGCACTGGAGGAAGATCAACTTTCCAACTTTATCAAAACGCCTCAGCTCTCACATTTTATGGTTGTGCTAGTGGCAATCACTGTTGGAATACACTGCCGTCATAATAATAATAATAAAAGTTTTATTTCATGAGGATAATGTACCCTATATCACCTCAAATTCCGTTTATGACCAATCCAAATTTCTTTGCTTGTTGTGACAATATTACAGCATATAATCAAACACGTTCATGTTTTCAGAGAAATGTTGAAGCTTTCTAACTGAAAAATTCATCTTCTGCCTCTCAGACACAATTTCCAAGTCTAGGTTCCAAAATAGTAATTCTATGGACGAATTCGAGGTGATTTAGGGAATACACAATACACTCACTCAGCGAAATAGCTGGTCTACATTGAGGCCCTCAACATGAAACAATAACAACAGACTAATTATGGAATACTTAAAGTAATGAAATGATAGCAACAATAATTAAACTAAATACAAGTGAAATACCCTTGAGTCGGATATAAAACACCAATCAATCCTGGTGCTCTGGGGTGATGGGGTGCCACAAACTTGATTTGTTGCTGCATCAAACATAAACATTTGTTTTTATTTTCATTCGCTTGCCCTAGGATACAACGTTAGTAAACGTTTTGGTTGTCTTCAGCAAAAATTAGTTTTTTTCCGGACTGAGGGAACAAGGGCTATCTGGGCTTGTAACTTAATAGGCCATTATTTATTGTATGTGTTTGTTTTTTCAGGTTCCACAAACACAGCTGTATATACTACAACAGGTGTTTGTGATCCCGTCACTTCAGCTTTACATATAATTATAGGTAAGCTGTTCTTTATGGCCACTGATTATTGTGATTGGTGTCATATTTATGGAAAAATCACTAAGCTAAATGATTTCATTTCAAGTTAAAATAATCTAAACTGGAATTGTGATAATTCTGTTGGAGCTAAAATATTTCTGTAGAAACTCTATTTAAAATTATTTTTACTGCAGTTGAAATATTTCAACTTAGGTATAGAAATGTTAAACGTAAAAATATTATTTCAAAAATTAAAAAGCAAATAGAAAAATCATAAATATGGCACAAATCAGCCACCATCGCTATTACAGTTTTATTTTATACTCTTTTTGTTTTCTTCTTGTGGGTAGTTCACAGTGCTCTCAGAGTCTATTGTGGTGCTTTGGAGTTTTTATTTGCTCAGTTCTTCTTATTTCAGCATCACCTATGGTTGTTTTGTATCTTCTCTTTGTTTGTTGCCACTGGCATCAAGGGTGGTTTCCTTCACCCATTGATCTTGCAGACTTTTAATGTAAAGTTTTATAATGCGTTTCGACAGCGAAAGTTAAGCCGGATTAAATATCAACCATTCTTCAAGCCTGGTTTCTGCTTTTTTTTTTTTTTTGCATTCAGACAGACAGAACATTAAGCCGGCTTCTACTAAATAATGACGTTGATTTTTTTTCCTAACTTCAGAGGTCAATTGGAAACAATATAGCGCTATTCGAAATATGACGTGAAATAGCATAACATTATTTGACACCTGACACCACCTCTGTGTGACATGATAAATTGACATGCGAAATCAAAGCTGGCTTAATATTGGTTAGGTCCGTTCAGACAGGCAAACTAAGCCAGCTTAACGAAGTAAGCCAGGTTGTCAGCCACCTCAAAAGCAGGTGCAAGTTAAGGCAGCTTAAGTTTGACCTCTGTCGTACAGACGACAAAATATACCAGACTCGAAGAACGGTTGGTAGTTAAGCTGGCTTAACTTTGACCGTCTGAACGCAGTAACAGTCTTTATCAACTGCACTTCTGACTTTTACTTCTTAGTATAAAATATACAACAAAATTTTATTTATTTTACAATGTCATATGAGCGACTTTTGTTTTTGTATTTGCCAAAGTTTAAACACTTTTACCAATTAAATTATACATAACTATTAATTTATAGCTACAGTTCATAATACAAAACAGTTACAATACTCTTTGTCTAAAAACAAATCTAATTTTACCCAAAATGCATATTTATAGATTTTAATACGAAAATACATGCACTATATGTTGTTATAGAAGAAGACAATAGTTAATTTTATTGAGTGTATTTACCCTCTGAAAATAAATTTTTCAACTCAATTTTTCAATTTAATATCACATAGTTGATATATTTATAGTATACAGCTGTGTGCTTTTATCAACACATACATTTTCAAGAGGTAATGAGTATATATTCAACATTCAATTAGTCAAAATCCAAAATGTTATATAAAATTTACTTGATCATGGGTAAATATTCAAATTGTAGCAAGAAAAGAATCAACAGGTAGTAAGAAAAGAATCAACCGGTAGTAAGTATCAATTCAACAGGAAATAAGTCAAAATTTCTATTCAGAGTCAACCTGTTACATGTATATGTAAAGAATAAAAAAAAAAGGTGAAGAAAGGTTCAACAGGTAAAAAGTGAAGATTTAAAAGTAGAAAGTAAAGGAAGAGTCAAAAGGTTAAAAGTAAAGATTCAAGGTGTTAAAAGTAAAGAAATATTCAACAAATATGAAGAAAACAGTAAAGAAAGAACAAAGGTAAAATGTCAATATTCAAAAGGTGAAAAGTAAAGAAAAATTCAAAAGGCGAAAAGTAAAGAAAGATTCAGATGATAAAAATTAAGATTCAAAAGGCAAAAAGCAAAGAATTAAATATTCAAATGGTAAAAAGTAAAGGAAGATTCAAAACGTTAAAAGTAAAGATTCAACAAATATGAAGAAAACAGTAAAGAAAGATTCAAATGGTAAAAAGTGGATTCATAGGGTTCACAAAGTAGTGAGTAAAGATTCAGCAGGTACATTTTTGAAGAAAAGATTCAAAAGGTATTGTTATAAGTAAAGAGGTAGAACGTCTAAATTTAACTGGTAAAAAGTCAGATTCAACAGGTGTAAGAAGGCCATTTAAAGAAGTGTAAGAAAACATTAGTAGATAACAAAGTCAACATTCAAAAAGTTTTGACGATGGCTTCAACAAAAAGTAACATGAATAAAAATTCTTGTGTGAACATGTAACAATTAAAATCCTTTAACTCTTATTTAATTATAGCAAAAAAAATAATTATTTTTTATCTAGGAGACCGTGTAGGTATTGACGTGACAGGTGTATTCCATGAAAACCATTTTGTCACATACAATATCTCTATGTTAGCCTATGGTTTCTATGGAGATGTGTTAGTTGACAGTGAAAATCATCGTTGGATGGGACCAAAACGATATGATTGGTGCGGTGAGTAAAGTTTTTTTTTCAATTTCAAGTCCTTCTTTTGATGACATAACTATCAAAATATCAAGTGAACGGCAAAATAATTTGTAAATCGATAAAAGAGGCTACTATAGTGAGTCGGACATTTCTGTTTGTGAGCTTTATTCTGATTTGGATAGTTCAGACAACGAAGTTGAACTTGGCGAGCGGTACCAAAACGCCCAAAAGTCTAGTGAAAACACCCGCTATTTAAAATGGTATTTAGCACACAAACACCGATTCGGTTCTGTGAATAGCGTACATTTGACCTCGATCAGCAGTTATGGGTGTTTGTGTAGGAGCCCCATGACGAGAGAATTTAGAACAAAAAAATTCAACTGTTAATCGAAACAATCAGTGTATTTAACCAAAGGGCCTCACTCAGCATGACGTCATTTGTGCACCTGGTCTGTTATAATCGGTTGTGTTTAAAGAACTCTTATCAAATAGCAATTTATACGATCAGTTAACTAAACCATGGAGGTATACCTCCATGACTAAACAAACTCCCAATCGTACATCAGGTCAGTGGTTTCACACATAGGCAATAGCCCCATATCAAAGCCTTTAGGCTCTAGTTACTTATTTTCTTTTATTGTTTTCACCATAGAATAGAACACCATGGCTGTTATAATATAAAATTTTTATTAAACAAATATTAGTTACAGATATTTTCTTGAATATGTCTAGTGAAGAAGAAAGTTATTTGATACACTTCTTTTGTTTGAAGGCCCGCACCTGTGGCTTAGTGGTTAGCGAGTGCACTTACTAATCCTAATCCAATGTACCATTCATGGGATCAAGTCCCCTTGTTGATCATCAGATATCGAGGCCTGTGCTGTAATCTTTTCTGGCAGACCCTTAAAATCGGTTCTCTAAAATTTTGTGAGATTGCCTAATATTTGCATTTGGCACTGCTTTGCTAATATTTTAAATACATAAATGGGCATCTATGATGTTACCAGGTTTCCGCTTGGTTTTCCACTGTAATTAGGCAAGGAACAGTGTGAAGTGGAGAATCTGTCTTTATATACCTTCTAGCAGTTAGGACACACTAATTTTGGGACAGCCAACAGAAATAACATGTAAGACCCCCTGTGGTAAAGCCTATTTGTCTGTCCCAACTGCTAGAAGTTATAGGGTATGTGAAATACCCTTGATTATGACGTTAAGAACCCCAATCAAACAAAAAGCATTTTGTTTGACAGGCTTTAAGAAGGTGCTTTCTAACAGAGGGTATGAGGGCGTGATTTCATTCCTACCTTCTGACTCCCCAGACAACACACCTCGAGATGGAACACGATGTCTAGCAGGGTAGGTCTAAACAGATTTTCCAATAATTGTAATCTGGTGTCCCATCCTTATTGTTTTGATCATGTTTGTGTGAAAGGAGGTTATTTAGAGGTTCTTGTTATCCTGGGGTATCTCAGGCTGCAGGGCAACTGAAACTGGATAAGCAATAAAGCCAGAAACAAGATATTTCACAAAAAATCTGTTATGGTTTAGATATAGAATTAAATGGAATATGCACACCAAGGCAATTTGTGCCTTGTTCAAGGAGTATGCAGTACGTTCATATACTTGTGCGAGTTGACAGCCAGACAGCTGTTCACTAACCTTTCTTTGACTAGTTAATACCGTTCACGGGATTGCGTCCACTTGTCGACCATCAGGTAAATGAGGCAGTCATACAATGTGGCTCCGGCAATCAAGGGGTTGGTTTTCCACCGTAATAAGGCAAGGAACAGTGTGATGAGGACAATTCGTCATTATATAAGTGAAATACCCTTGAGTAAGACGTTAAACCCCAATCAAGACAAACAAAAATCTATGACTAGTTTTTCAACATCTCCTTCCTGACGGCAGAGATTAAACTTGCCTCCATGCACCTGTAAATCAATGCTCTAAGGATGTCATGCTTGAATAACTAATAGAAAATCACTCGCTACACCAGTAATTTGCTACATGGGTTGTGCTACAAAAAAACGACCGATTAGCAAATTTGCTGGTTTGTTTGATTGAGGTTTAACGTTGTACTTAAGGTTATTTCACTGGGTGAAGGAAACCACCCTCGACACCACTGGCCACAAACAAAGACACGACAGGACAAATACAGTAGAATCACATGACGCAATGTGATGACATGTCCTGTGATTGTCCTGTAATTGTCATGTCTTGTCTTTGTTTGTTGCCAGTGTTGTCAGGGGTGGTTTCCTTCAACCATTTGGATGGCACTCTGTTGTATAAGTGAAATAACCTTAAGTTAGACAATAAGCCCCAATCAAACACAAAAAATCTAAAGCCATATGAAATTTGTATACACCAGTAAATAGGTGATTTTGGTGCATCATATATCATGGTTGAGCAAAAAAAGAGGAAAAATTCTATGCTACTTAACACTGAGTGGTGGTTGTGAGACCCATGGGGTTAATGTTTTTCTTAGAGTACAAAAACGAACGTAACTAACAACTAGACTGTGAAAAAGAAGCCATTCTTAGAAGATTTAGGCTGATGCTCTGAGAGCCAGAGGACAATACAAAGCTGATATGTTTGTGAAGTATGGGTAAATCAAGTCCATAAATAAATAAATGAATAAATAAAAGATAGACAATTTTGGTTTAAATTTTTTCTGAAGATTTTGAGTCAAAATCTTTGGAAATCTTTTATCTCTTTTGACTAGTTAATGAAAATTCTGTTGCAGGTGTAATGTTTGTAACGAATCTAAATTGAACTATGATAAATCATTAGATATACAAACAGGTATGGAAGCGGGAGATGCTCAAGGTAAATCATCCCAAGGTAAGAAAGTGTTTTTTGCTGTTTACTTTCAATCACTTGTTACAGAGTAATTGTAATCTATTTCTTTTGACTTTCGGTCATTTGTCACAGAATGATTGTAATCCATTTCTTTTGACTTTCTGTCATTTGCTGCAGAATGATCGCAATGCATTTCTTTTGACTTTCTGTCATTTGTTACAGAATAATTGAAATCGATTTCTTTTGACTTTCTGTCATTTGTTACACAATAATTGAAATCGATTTCTTTTGACTTTCTGTCATTTGCTGCAGAATAATTGAAATTGATTTCTTTTGACTTTCTGTCCTTTGTTACAGAATGATTAAGATCCATTTATTTTGTCCCAACCCACATAGTTGAAGATTTTGGTTTTAACATGGTACAAATTTTATTAAAAATCAATTGTATACCAGTCCAAAGATAAAGGCCCTCTGACTAAGGGCAGCTTGTATGGAGAGTAGCAATGCTGTCTTGACTTAGCACTGGAGGAAGATTTACTTTTCAACAGTATTCAAACACTTCAAATTTATGGTTGTGCTACTCTAGTGTCAATGATTGTTGGAATAAATTGCAGACATATAAGTGAATAGCCCTTAAGTACAGTGTAATATTGAGGGCATAACAGCAGAACCACGTATGTGAAGCTATACCCATTTTGGATGAAAATGAGTTCATCCCACTTAAAGTTTTGCATATTTAAATTGTTTATATGGCAGACAGACGAGATAATGATCAATACTGATCAATAGAGGCGTGACAATATACACTTTCTGATTTATTGCAATAGTGGCCATGGCAATAGTCATCTACTGACTTTTGTTATGCAGTAGTCTATCACAATACTGAATAGTATTGCAATAGTATCTCAATATGTCTAGAGTTTAGAATTTGTATCAGTAACACAATAGTATCAACTGATATCACAATATTATCAAATGAAATCACAATAGAATCAACTGATATTTGTATCACAATAGTATTAACTGATATCACAATATTATTAAATGAAATCATAATAGTATCAACTGATATCACAATATTATCAAATGAAATCACAATAGAATCAACTGATATATGTATCACAATAGTATCAACTGATATCACAATATTATCAACTGATATCACAATATTATCAACTGATATCACAATAGTATAAACTGATATGTATCACAATAGTATCAACTGTTATCACAATATTATTAAATGAAATCACAATAGAATCAACTGATATATGTATCACAATAGTATCAACTGATATCACAATATTATCAAATGAAATCACAATAGTATCAACTGATATCAGAATAGTATCAACTGATATCACAATAGTATCAACTGATATCACAATAGTATCAAATGAAATCACAATAGTATCAAATGAAATCACAATAGTATCAACTGATATCACAATAGTATCAACTGATATCACAATAGTATCAACTGATATTGCAATAGTATCAAATGGTATCACAATATATAAAATAATAGCCAAGTTACCCTTTCTAATTAAATACATGGAACTAAAGAAAGTCAGTAGTTTTTATGTCCAAGAATGTGAAGAGTAGCAATGCTGTCACTACAATACTTAGCACTGAGGAAGATTAACTCTCCAACTTTTTAAAAACACTTTGCTTTTTGGATGTGCAAGTGTAAATTGTTGTTGGAATACACCCCCTCATATAAGAGAAATTCCTTTAGCACATCGTAAAACACCAATAAATCAATCAATTGTTTTTTGATTTTTTTCCATTCGTAGTGCTTATTTTAAGCCGTTGATATATACATGTGCTTACAGGCTGGCAGACTATCCAGGGTAGCTTTGTTGGAATCAATTCATTTGTGATGAGCTGTAGGTGTGCCCTGAGCCCAGAGGGTGCGGCCCCATCGTGTCACCTTGGCGATGGATGTGCTGACCTGGCTGTCATAACTCACGGATCTCGAGTAGATTATATCAGACATTTATATCGATGTACTGCTAAAAAGGCAGATCAGGTTTGTCAATCCCGGATTTTTTTTTTTTTTACCATTTTAAGGTTTTCTACCACATAAAGTGTTTAATATCTATTATTTCTTCTTTTTAGAGTTCCTTTCAGGAGATAAGATTTTCAAAATTTTCTTAATTAGCTGATGAAAAGCATTCGTATATTTTCTATAGCTTCTGTTTCCTTCTTGGCAATATATGATTATATGCAAATATCACATCTACAAATATAGTGTAATAATTGGACAATGAAATGAATATACTTTTTTTTCTTGACCTCAACTAAGGGGCTCACAGGCGTGGCTTAGTAGCTGACCTGTCTGCCTACTAATCCTTCTTTGATGGACAGTTTAATGGAGGGTTGGGAGACTTAAGAATTAAATTGCATTTCTTTTGACTTTCTGTCATTTATTACAGAATGATGCATTTACAAACCCTTCACAGTATTATTATAATGTCAGGGATTCTTATTCTGCTTACTGTCAATTGTTTTCAGTTTGATCTGCCGTATGTACAAGTCCATCGTGTGAAGGAGTTCTCTTTTCACAGTAAAGAAGAGGTTGATGAAGGGCAGGGCAGGTCAACCAGTGTGTGGAACTGTGATGGGGAGGTAGTATCACATGCTAATATCTCTGTCAAGTAAGATTATAGTCTTAATAACCGTTAAATAATTTAAGTCATTCAGAAAGTGGCTATTTACAGTATTTCAATATTTTGGAATAATACTTCTTTATCTGAAAGGACAACAAAAAACTTGAATTTTTGACACAGCAGCTCTTAAAACCTCATCCCATGAAAACCCGAAGAACATTTGAAAACTGGATGGCTTGCTAAATGCTCGGCATGGCTCTGGATGGTAACTATTTGCACTACCTTAAAACTGGGAATATAGGATCTGATGACAGGATTCTAAAACCTGAATGATTCACATGTAAACTGTCAAACATCTAACTAGGCTGGTGCTCTTGACATTGCAAGTCTTAGAAAAGAAAGCACATGAAGAATAAACAAATTGATGAGGAAAACACAACAAAAAAACCCGGAGCTGGATGTTCAAAGCTCTGTTAAATTAACTGAGGTTTTGAGCAGCCGGACCCTGGAAAATATATGATAACCATGTGTATTTTAACCCATAGAACATATGGTACTGTGACACTATTTTTAAGCTAACAATTGTATTATATTTAAATTCAAACCCATCTACATCAGACTGGTAGTCAGTCATTACAAGTTCAGGAGAAGAAAGCCCATAATGAATACTTAAAGTGACCAGATCATGGGAAACTATGGGCTTGGCCAGTGGCAAAAAAAGGGAGATAAATGTGTTACTCCTATAACAGGCAGTGCTAATGATGTCATTGACTAACAATTAACTTCAACTCAATATTCAATCTTGCCATTGTCAGTCAATGACATATAGGGGCACTGCCAGTTATTTGAGTAACATATTTATCTCCCTTTTTTCTCACTGACAAATCCCAATGAATAGAGACATGACAAAACAGTGATAGCAGCGAGTGTGGCCCTCCGTGTAAGGAGACACAAACATTGGATCGCAAGTCTAGACACAACAATAAAAAGTGACTAAAACACATCATGATACCCTGTTAGTCAAACCATTGAGGTGACAGATGGGGCCTGTTGCTCAAAGCACTTTTAAATTTAATCTTCTATAACAGGATTGAAATTATGCCATGTTTAAGATCTATCTATAATCTGATATTAGCGATTTAATATAGTGTTAGCGACTAATAGTGTTTCTAGCAACTGGTCCCTGCATTCACTCCTGGTGATTTAGTGCCCAACTGCTGGCTTCATTTCTTATACAGGTTTGTCATCAGCCTAGCCATCAGTTTGATGATGGTACTAGTATCTGCGATGAAATGTAGCTCGCAAATTGTAGTACAGCAGAGCTAGAGGCAGAGCAAGTGTTTGGTTCCTCCCCATTGGCGCCTCACTACAAAATAAATGCATTTAGATTTATGAATTGTTATTGAATACTAAATAAAACTTTAACAATTCATGAAGTTTGTGCCTTTTAATGTGCACATACATCAAAACCCAAATCAAAGTTCAAACGCAACAAACAAAATAGTGTTTAGAGAACAGAAACACAACAAACAAAATAGTGTTTAGAGAACAGAAACACAACAAACAAAATAGTGTTTAGAAAACAGAACCACAACTAACAAAATAGTGTTTAGAAAATAGAAACACAGATCATTCTTTATTTAATGCATATGCTTGTAGTCAATTATTGTCAAATGTTGTAAATATTTAAATTTAGTACAAGTGTGGTGTAACTCTAAAGAATGAAATACTCATTTTGATCACAATATTTCGGCGCTATATTTCCACTATCTGGAGAGTGATGATGATGCATGTACATGTGGCAAAATAAAGCGTCAGAATATTGAGATCAAAATGAGTCTTTCGTTCTTTGGATTTACCCCACTCTTGTACTACGCTTCACTCAAGTGGGCAGCAAGGAGGTTTCTGTTGCCCTGGTGCTCTCCGAGCTAAGGTGCAACATGTCGTGGATCTGTTAATAATGTTTTTGTATTGTCCAGTCTTGTCTTTGTTTGTTGTCCATGGCATCAAGGGTGATTTCTTTCACCCA
Organism: Mopalia vespertina; assembly: GCA_030265115.1. Lineage (NCBI taxonomy): Eukaryota > Metazoa > Mollusca > Polyplacophora > Chitonida > Mopaliidae > Mopalia > Mopalia vespertina. Next base: position 16,983 of record JAQQZZ010092482.1, read on the forward strand.
TTGGGCTGGCATGCGGCATATCAGTGGAATAACCTTAAGTATGGCGTTAAACCCCAATGAAACTAAACTTAAGACTAGAAAGCAAGGATTTTGTTAATATTTTGTTTTTTCTCGATCCAGGATATATTGTCAATTGGTGGATCTCTTTGCTCGTGGTTTAGAAGAAGCTACTCGTAGAGACACAAAAGAAATGACAGGATGTTCTGGCCAGTGTGTCTGACGGACAGACGGACACACTTATCACAATGACCAAAGACTTAGACACTAAATTTCAAACCATAAGTTATGAACACAAATGACAGTATCAATTTTGGTTAAATCTAAATATATAATCATGTCATCAAAAATCACCAACATGAACGTTACAACTTGGGGATAACAGAGTGGCAAGATGGTCATATTATTGTTGACTACATTCAAATAATGCTTATGAGTAGCTCAACTATAAGAGACTATATCGCGGGTATAGAGCAATAATGTGGTAACTCCAAAATCATCAATTTGATATAATCTGCTCCAAAGGTTTGGAT
>JAQQZZ010092493.1:0-17510 GCA_030265115.1 Mopalia vespertina
TCTTCTAACAGTGTAACTCCAGATTAAACTCCTAACACCGGGCTAGATATACACATACAACATGGCGTGACGTCATCTAATAGTGGATTAAATTTTATAGCGCTTCGAGCAACCGGCCGCCGAGCACATGTATAGGTCTGATCCTTATACTGACCCACCGAGCATACTAGTATTGGTCTTAACCTTTTACTGACCCGTATGTCTATTTATTTTCGATGACATATAATAGTTTTTCTGCAAATATGTACGTGATCACGCAAACGATTGCATTGGAATAGATTGTAATGCCAGATTGAAGGTTGTTTGTATTCAAAGGCCTTAAGTGACATTCTTTCGCTGCGTGTTTGAACAATGGCCGACTAAAACCCACAAGCACGCAAGATACACGGAATTCAGATTACCTGTGCATGGTCAACAGCTGTAGTCAGTTTTAACTAGCTCATAGATGTAGGGGCTATACGAAGCCGTTCTGTTTGCGATGTCCTATTGCGTCTTGCGATAGTTCGGACTATTCATTGCCACTGACGTCTAGGCTAGTTTACAAACTTACCATATGCAAATGTTCTTGTTTCACTATTTTACTATGTAATAGTGATTAATGTTTTGCCTACTTTATGTATAATCTCAACGTTCAATAGAATCGTTTCAAATTGGTTAATAGCCTTTTGGGTTTTAATCCCACCGACTAGCATTTGCTAAAAAAAAGAGTGATTTAATAATCTTTTTTGTATGTCAGTGAAATGAAACCCCTTGAATCTGAACTTTTAACACCCCTTGGGCTAGAACGCCACTAGTCCGAAGGCGTGTTACTCTGAAGCACAGCATAAAACACGATTCGCCAATAATCATGGCTTCGTTTACAATGTACATGTTGATGTTAATAATCATACCGTTAAGATATATTAAGGAGCAAGAGAATTCATGAGAATTAACAAATAAATATATGCCATTAATCTATCGTTATACTTGGACGATAAAGTGGTATTTAGACTCGACACTATCAGTTTTAACTGAACTAAATATTTTGACTCCGATATTTATTCGCTTTAACATTTAACCTTTTGGTTGTATAAATGTTTGTCATATTGAGTGCTTCATGCCTTATTGACCATTGAGGCTAGATTGTTAATCTTCCCAGAAATCAAGAGATGTACAGATTTGTAAGCTTCTCATTTAAAGGGTAGAACTACTTTCGCTCTGAGCCTTAATTCCATTTAGGAGAATGTATGATATCTGATAAATCCAACAAGCGATGGAATCTAGGGCTATTTTAACACAGATTTATTAATAAATGCGTTGAAATATTGTGGGGTTATCTGATGGAAATTACTCCCAATATATGTCATTGCTGGAGCGTTCCCCGCCATAAGGCGTCGCTATGTTTCGGTCAAATTGGTCTATCTTTAGATACATTGATGCGTGTAAAAATGAGATTTTACTTTAAGAGTCAATTCGTTTTGGATTCAAATATGTGATGATCTCACCAAGTGACGATACGATAGCGCTTGAGTTTATTTCTCGATACATTCTCAAATAACCAAACCATAATTTCAAAGCAATAACTCGAATAAATTGTACATAATGAGTTGCGGCACTTTGAGTCAATATTATTTTTAAGCATTTGCGAGACTGATAATCGAACACGCAATGTGATGTCCACCCAAGTAATAGATTCATTAACATTCCCTTTGTAAGTCGGTTAAATAACGGATCTTTTGAAACGGCAACATTATTTCTTTAACCATAATTAATTATATTACAGTGGTGGCCATTTGCACATGATAGTGTTATACACGTGTCCTGAGTGTCAAAGTAAAGATATGAACCAGTTTTAAACGAGAAACGTTGATATGAAAGAATATAGCAGTATAACAAATATAAACGTTGAAAAGATCAAAAAAGATAATATAAAAAAATACAGTGGTTGCGGAGATGCTTGCATGAATAGAAAATATCTCTTATGTGCTAGAAACTTAATTATAGAAAATTAAACGAGTAAATTACATTCCACTGATGGAATTTCTCAGTAGCGTTATACTATATTTTGTAAAAATTGCTGTCACTATTATTTTCTTTGTCATTGGTCTGGGATTGATTGAGTGGTGGGTAACAGCATAAAATATGACGATATTTGCTTGTTGCGTAATGTTTAGCATAATGACAGACATTGTGGGAAAACTCGCTCACATTTGACAGTGTGTAGTGTAACTAGAAGTGTTAACTGGGCCAGTTTGACAAGCTCTGGATTGCAACTTCAGAATTGCCCACATGTCTTTCATACTGTCCATTTTGTCATTTGCAGCTTTAACTTTTGCAAGTTGCCACTCTAACACAACTTTGGTTTTGTCACGAATAGGCTCTGATTTTGTGTCCTTGTGCAACTGGTTTGAATGAAACATAAATGTCAATATTAAAATAAAGATGATTTTTTTTTTAACTTTATTTATAGTCCAAACGTTGCTTCTTTCAACTCAAATTAAACTTGTCAAAGCTGATGCATTTTCTCCAGCCATGGTTAGGTTCATCTTTGTCAAGTTTTAGTATGAGATTTGTTATAACAAGTGAAATAAACTTAGTTATGGCTTAAACAATAAATAAACAAATTCATTTAACCAAACAATTTAATGTGTCACTTTGAAAAGGCTTTTTTTTTTCCTTATATTTTGAAGTGCCTGCTCTTGGACAGGCGGGCTGTTTTTTTTCTGACATCCTCATTCTCTTGAAATTATATGATAAAATGAAGTTATCTATAAGTAGCCATAGAAGTCTGTAAGTTTTCTGACATCCTCATTCCCATAGCTCGCAGGGTGACTCGTGGTAGATGGATCTCATATCAAGGACGCTGGACGAATCGTGCCAGGTCTTCTCCGGAAATCTGTGGTAAAATTAATTTTAATTTTAAATTTTGAAGTTATCTATGAGTAATTGATTGTTTTGTGTGTTAATCATAATAACCATCTCTGGTGATGTAGTTAAATGAAGGCAAATTCTTATACCCTGTTGTTTGTTAAGATAAATTCTAGAGTCATCAGTAGAAATATACCAGAATGAAATTTTGTTTGGGTGTTGGATGTTGGAAATCAGTTTGTTCACACACTGGCTCTTCAGACCCACCAGATTGAGTTCATGATCAGGAATTTTTTTACCCATGAATTCTAGTTGCAATAATAGAGATGAAGAATGACACTGTAAGTTTTTCGAGTTATGAATCCAACATCATATACAAATTTTGTTTTTTATAATAAAATAAACTAGTCATCAATTCTTGTTTTTTTTTTTAGATAGGGAGTAGTTTCCGCTGCTTAAGATGTACACAGTGCCAAAGGATGAGATGCGGGTTTAGTTCTGTTAACCGACCAGTCACCTCTTTACCAGTCATTACGAAAGCGCCATCAGGTCCATATGCTTAACTTTTTGGAATATGACATATCTGTTTTTCATCTCGCTAATTATTTCCCTGGCACCCCTTCCGCATATTCTAAATCTCTAAGATACATTCACTTTGAAGTCGATGTAGAAGCATCTTTTTTATTTGCTATATCCGTACTTTCGTCTCCATATACAGTCACGTAAGGAGATTCATGTAATTTCTTGTTTATCATTCAATACAGCACTTACTGATTCGAAAAACTCGTTGGCACTATAAAAGGATTCACAATCAAAACTTGCCGTTAATTCTTAAAACTGAAAAGCTTTAAAATTTAGAAACTGGATGATTTTCACAGGCTAACCGATGTACGACTTTTATAAGTTTAAAGTTTCGTCGTGCTTCGGGCAGTGAACAACAGGTCCCCCTTAGAGTCTCTCATTTAAGTATACCACCAATGAAATCCTCGTTGTCTGTCCCTGTCGTTTACCGCAGGGGGGGGAGGTCGCTCTTGTTGGCTCTCCGTAGAGCCTGGGGGAAATGGGTTGTGAAACTTTATGCGCATCCCCTCCCAACCCTATCAATTATAGAAAAAAACGAAAAGTTAATATTGAAACTGGTGTAATCGGAAAAGTAATAGACTAATAGTAACAGTCAAAATCTATTGTGATCAGTAGTAAAACTACAATATCGCCGTTTCCTAGAAAGAACCTAATAGCAACGCGCTCCAAATTAGTAAACGGATCAGAGATATTTCTGATCCATCAGAGCAAGAGCCTTCCAACGCCACAAGGGCTGCTGTTTGAATAGCACGTATATGTACGAAATGTAGAGGTGGCTTGTCCAATCTCTTCTGAGTCATCAGCAAGTTAAAGCCTTGTGTCGGAGACGGTTGCCATCTCAAACCGTTTCTACTCCTTGGAAGGGATGGAAGTTGACATCAGGCCTCTTTCCCCTACATCTCGCCCACCTCCATCTACTCGAGATGACGACTATCTGCACCCTTGTTATGGTGGCTCGCCAAAACGCAAGAGTCAAATTTCACGGCTGTCAGGGCGAACACCAAGCACAGTTACCTGCATGAAGAACCTGTTTGACAATATTTCTAGCGATGTTCCTTAACCAGATCTAGGTGTGTATCATCACATTTTTTTTATTAACGATTGTTAATAACTATAATTGGCATAGTTTTAAACACAGTATTTACACTTTTAAGATCCAAAACGAAACATTTAATATAGAGAGGATATTACATGAATTAAAAAGGATATCGCATTTATCAAACGAGTAATGTAATTTATATTTGTACCCAGTCTCTGGCGAGGTATCACGAGTTTTGTGACATAAAATGCTCGCTACTGTCATTTGTTTTCAATGATGAAACCGTATTGATTCTGCCATCTGTCAAAAGAGAGGTCGCCATAGCTACGACAAAAATGTAATTTGGTTTGTTTGTGTCACGTTGCGCAATGAAATGTAGGACTATTTTCGTTGCGAAATATATGTTTTTTCGCATTAAGGCATGAATTCAGTGGCGTAGCCAGGATTTTCCCAAGGGGAAGGAGGAAGGGTATCGACTATCCCAGCCCAATATGCGAGGGTCCAGGGTTCGCTACGGTCCCGGAAGCTCTAAAAGTGAGTAAGCTCGGAGAAACGATTTCAGCTATTTTGGGCAATGAAATTTGGATTCGGAGCCAGAGTAAGAACTGTCTTTATTTGTGTGATTTATGTTTTCCCAAAGTAAGGAAAATTACAATGTTTTTTTAAAACTGTACGAACCCTATTTAAATTTGACATTCTACTTTTGTTGTATAATTTGTTGTTTAATGTAAGCCTTAATTCATTTCGAATTTATCCCGGAATAGTCAATTAAAAAAAATTGAACTTCCCGACGGGAAGGGGGGGGGGATGAAACCATTCCCCCCCCCCCCCTCCCCCCTTTATACGCCACTGCATGAACTATTGACGCAAACCGTAAAGAATAGAATAGATTGATATTTGTAAAACTTTAATAAAAGATACATATTGTAACAACATAACTAATTCACAAATCAGAATGTTGACATATCCAGTTCAACGGACAATCAATGGTTAAAACCAATAACAACTGAATCTATGTACAAGCGGTTGGGTTGCTTACGGGAAAAGTGTGATACTTGTGCTTTGCTTTATGAAATATTTTGTCTAATAATCCTCTCATCCGAAACATTCTATTATGAATCATCAGATCATTGGTGCTAAACGCGGAGATTTTTCGCGATTCTGATATATATTGATGTTAAATATGCCACCAGAAATATTGCCGCCAAACACAGGTGTGACACCGGACAAGTGGGCAAATTTCGTTTCTATGGCCCTGAAATTTGAGAGGAAGAGGGGACTGGTTGAGGAGACTCAGGATTACTAATAGAGCAGGCGGATGACACAGATGATGGGTGATTTAGAATGCTGGATATTTCACGAGGCTGGTTTTCTAAAATGCTGCTGTACGTGTTGACAGAATGGATATTTTTTCATTTTGTTAAAAATGAGTCTGTACATAAATTTATGTCCCACCCAACACATGTTTCTGTGTTCAATGTTACTTCGAAGTCCAAAATTTATCGTTGTAAAAAAACACAATGTGTTTATAATTGACCACGGACTGTTGTCTCCTAATTGCCCACTCTATCACAACTTCTCAATCTCATCACCCGACATAGGCTCAGCCCTACAAGACAAGTTTCCTCACCCAATTTTTTCAGTTCTTTTTGTTTAGGTTTTAATGTTTGTCTTAAAGTATAAAAGTCAATTCTGATACTGAAGGAGTACAAATAATTATTTGCTTTTCAAATTTGTCGTTAAAAGCTGGATAAAAACCCTTTCAACGACGATGGCGCGTAATTGTGCCATCGGCTTTCTGACACTGAAACAGAATCTTGACAAAAGCATACATAGTTCCGTGTGTGTGTCTTGGGGGGGGGGGGGGGTCAAAAACCTTTCTTATTTCAGTAATTGACGGCTGTCTCAGAAATTGGTAGAACACTTTCAGGTCGAAATGGGCGTATTTAGCCGTATTTTTGTTTATTTCTTCTCTAATTTTGGCTGTAACGTCATCTGTCTCAACTGTCACAAATCTTGTGCTTACATCCTTTCTCCGATCTGTTCAAAATAGAAATAAATTATTTTTTTGAAATATAACTGTGATTGCTAGAAAAGTGTTTGTGTTTTGTTTTCGATAAAGTGTGGGGTGGGTGAGGGGGAATTGCTTAAATTATGATTTGTTATAATTATGCATAAAACACAAATAATTTAGAAATATTACACACTTACCTAAGGCTTACCTTCCATTTCCGTTCTTTTAAAGCGATAAACTCTTAGTCTAGCTATATGATCTGTTCCATCTATCCTCACAAATAAATTTTCCCAGTTAAAATTGCCAATCCCTGTCCATGTATTGTAACTTTGTCTCCAATGCTTAATAGGTCGCCATTTTTTTATATCCAATGAAGCAGATGTTTGATAGTAAAAGTAGTTCGGTTGTGGTAGTTTTTGATTGGCTCTCATAACACGTCCAAATGTGCCGGTAGCCAATAAAAACTTCCGCTCAGTTATGTCACTGGGGACATAACTTTATTATACTCATGTGTGTTTTGATGTTTACAGCCATGGGTGCTACTGACTGAAACTATTTTAGATATAAAATATGGATTTATAAATAAATTGACAATATGTTCACGCCACAGTGTAGCTGAATGTGGCGTAAAAAATAACCAATCAATCATTCGCCGTGCTCTACATTTGTCTTTCTTGTTGCTTTTTCCATGCGTTCCTTCATTTTAGTCGCTCTCATACTTCGTTTATGGTCTTCAGTGGCCTCGTGACGGATTATCGATAAAGTTCTAAGCGTTTAACAACCACAAGTAAGACTATTTTACTGTTTAGGATCCACACATATTTTGCAGAACATTTTACCACCGTCTTCAAACAGCCATGACCATATCTTAAGCCATCGACTTTGAAATGTTCTCTTTTCAGTACCTTCACCTCGCGCTTCATCTACATCGTTTCTTGAATCAGCGACGGCATCCTTAAATTCTACAGTAAGTTCATTCAAAATTCCAATGTCCGTTGATGGAAGCAAATAAGAGCGTAAGCATTCTTTGTCCAATACCTTGCTTAATTGTTTTTCAGAGACATTTCAGACCGCCAAAAAATCGCCATCTCTGTGCTGTCCAACAAGTTCCGATAACCAATGACAGTTGGCTCTTTATACGTACATGTATGCAACAAACGTGATCATTGGACGTGTTGTTATGAGGGTATACGATACATCAATACAGTTTGATCACGTAATAGCCAATTCTCTATATATTTGTTATTGGTAGGAGACGTTGAAGGTAAAGAAACGTACGGGCCAAGCGAAGGCTGCCAATTGTTATTGTTGTTACACAACAGTTTTGCAGCGTCAACTGTACTTCGAAGGGGTAGTCTGTATACCATTAAATGCCCCTGGGAGGCGCCTAGTTTGACAATAATAAAGCGCGAAATCTTTATTAAATGCTACTATGGCGCGGGTCGCGATATCTTCCTTATCCCTGGTGCACTATAAATTTATTTGCTCATGATACCTCGATGTTGGAGACAAAATGTAATATCTTGAAATCTGAGCAAATAATCAAGAGGGACCTTGATCGTCTGACAATGTGAGCCTCCTAATGTCTGGTAACGGTTAATCTTTCACTTAAGAAACGCCGTGTTTATCCCAGCTTTTATCTTATTGGTACTCCAGTGGAGCGAGTATACTCCCACATACGTTTATGAATTATTTCACGTGGAGACGAGCATGTCGATTGTAGGGGATTAAATAGAGTTAAATAAACATTACAATTAAACCGAAGTGAACCAAACAATATCCACAACCCAACATGCTCTTTAATAAATGTGAATACATCCTATATTCGACCAATATTAGAATATGATGATGTTTTATTGATAATTGATCTCTGTTGCTGTCGCCAAAGAGTTTAGCCCTCTGGCTAAGGGCAGTTTGTTTGAAGAGTAGCAATGCTGTCTTTACTTAACATTGGAAGAAAATTAACTTTCCAACAGTATGAACACCCTTCACAAGTTGGTTGTGCTAGTGTCAATTATTATTAGAATACACCGCCGTCATATAGGTGAAATATCCTCGAGCACGGCGTGAAATACCAATCAACCAATCAAATAAAAGATAAAAAATATACATAGGAAAACAGTTGATATTTGAATGCGATGCACCAGTTTAGGGGCGCTGTAGAGTGAACCTAATTGGGAAACGCTTTCTCATAGGCACAAAATAAAATAATCTTATATTACTTTATAAAATAATACAAATTCTTTGAACAAATTCATTCCAGGTTGAGGCCAAAATTCAATCTACATCGCCAAATGCTTATGATTTTACAATAGTCGTCATGTTATTTTTAGCAATTCATTTTTTCAACAAACTGTTAGAGGTTGGAATAATTTGTATCTGGAGCGCAAGACATTATTCTTAGATACGTTAAAATCTAAACTCTAAAAAGTATTCCAATCCGACAGAAACTTTAAAAAAAAAATTTATTCAACTCTAATTCAGATGTTAATCCGAGCTGTATGCACCAGGGATTGAGCACGCTCTGTAGACACCGGTTCACATACACCATAGTAGTAATCAGTCTTACCTGTTAACTTTCTTCTCAAGTTGATTCGTGCCCATGTCGCCGTTTGTTACATTATGTTACTCAAAGAACCTCTTGCTCCAAAGCATATTGTGTCCTTAAGTCTATATTTCATTTTCTATCCTGATAATGCTAGAGGTGCTACTTTTCTGATCATGTGATTTAAATTTAGCGGAGAATACGACATTGTCTAACGCTGTACCGGATAATGTTAAAAAAAACGTGGAGCCCTCTAGCTAAGGGCAGTTTGCTGAAGAGTAGCAATGCTGTCTTTTCGTTCAATTCGTAAATGTTGATGGTACTGTACAGATATCACTGCCAGGAATGTGCGAGTTGCCATTCCGTATGGTGTATAGACCTATTACTGTTAAACCATTCCTCTAGTCCAGAATAACAACATAAAAATGGTTTCATAAATCAACTCACAAAGGTTGATAGTGAAGTAAACACTATCTCTGTCACTAAGGAGCGATTTCCTTTCCAATATGGTACACAGACCAAAAGCCGCCAACCGTTCCTCGAATCACTTATGACAAAAAAAAAGAAATTCTTTTTTTCAAATCACAAATGATCGGAATAACAACCAATCCCTTTTCGTTTCTCGACGAAGCCAAGCTCATTACGTTATGTTGGTACAAACACGATGATATTATCACTGCGTGGGACGAATGTTTAGATAAACCTGGAGATAAGAGATGGATGGAAGAAGCGACTCCAAACCGGCTCTCTTATTAACTGCAGTTTGTGTATTTGTTTTACGCTCGAAAAGATCTATTTTCATGTTTTTCGGTAAGGGCAGTCACGACCTAACTGAAAATATATCACAACAGTAGAACTAACGCGGTCAGTGATTTTCTGTTAAAGGTTTGAGATAGCTGTAGATGCTCATTTGACCATTTCGGATCTAAAACAGGCTTCGTGTAATATTAAGGACTGATTTTGCCTATATTATGTCGTATTATAGACCATATTCCATTGTTTAACGTTTAGTCGTTTTTCACAACCAGATTTCGTTACTGTGTGGCCTAAAAATTGAATTTTGATATCTAGCGTAAAACCCAAAACGATGCCTTTAATCGACAAGTATACAGTCTAGTTGCATCAACATCACATATATAATTAAAAAGTAAAAGCGTAAGATTGATGTAGTTTTAATGGGAGAGCAGGCATTTATCCACTTTATATACTCCGATTAAATTCTGGATACAAATGATATGATTTTATCTCGGAATGATCATCTAGGCACCGGATGTAATTGTCTTTAATAAACTTATAAATAAATCTTCTGTAATCAATTGAGCTGGCATCCAGCTAGCCACAGGCCTCTGGCATACGCAAGATCTCATAAAGCTTTGCAATCTTAAAACCATTGGTCAACGGCTTACTCGTGAGTGTGGAATTTATCTTTATTAATTAATGTTGAATATATAGTTACGGAGACTGGAAACCAATTAAATAGTCGAATACGAAATCTTGCGGCACAGTTTTGCCTTCCTCCCAAGGCTATTATTGTAGCGCGTAAAAGATGAATATCCTGACCGCCGTTCAATTGGGTATTTATCTGGATTTGTCTCGGCCTCATTGTCTTCTGATTTCAAGACTCTTAAATCGAGGTTACTATGAATTTATGTAGAAATGTCTATATGTTTGACTTTTACTGTTTGGTGTTGTTTGACTTGTATAACTTAAGGTTAATTGTCTTAAATGGCTAAAAAAATATTGTCTTTTGTGTTTCAAAAATGCTGTGAAAAAACATGCGATCCCTACATTAACACATGGTATCGAAAGGCAGCCTCGAACACGTTCATTCTCTTATGGAAAATTTGGTTTCGAAGTCGGTTGGAAACTATATAATTCAACAGCAGTAAAAATGGTTTGATGGAATACCAAAGTAAAGCACCATGTGTCGAACGATACTATGTACAATTATACACACATCGCTGTTTTGTTGTCTTAATAACACCTGAACATATCGTTCTCTATTTTACAGAAATCTCTCTACAGTCATAATGCATCGGAGGAATTATATTATGTACACGTTTTTTTCGTACACTCTTAGAAATATTTGGGTTTTTTTAGGGTTCTTTAGAAAAGAGGGTGGTTCTACATGAAACCAGGATGGTTTTATATGGAACCATTACGACAGAAACGGTTCTTTGATCTATAAAGAAAAGGATAAATACTTGGAACAGATCCTGTCAGGGTTCCATACAGAACCAAAAAGGGTTCCACCAGAGCCATGACAGAAGAACCTTAAAGGGTTCCATTAGAGCCAGATTTTTCAAAGGGTGTAATGTCAAATCGTAAGTGAACATATATTGCACTAGACGACTAATAAACAAAATGCGGTTTCTTAGATTAGTATGACGTCTAAATATAAACGTGGAGAAATAGACATTTGTATACACCCACGGCAGACCGTGCAATGAATTTTTACTTCCAATGTCAAACCTCTGCCCACTGAGCTGTGCCAAAATAGTAACAACAGTTGTGTACGAGTTTCAGTAGGAAATATGTGTAATTTCAACCCAGGTGAAGTTTCCTGCTTTCGGTGAATTATTGCTGTTTATTTTTATATTAACTACTCCGATATATAACTGCGCTAATGTGCAAAGCACGACTTTGTATTAAAAAAAAAAACCAAGAAACTGAAATTGACATTTTTGGATATAAACGTCATGAACTGGCCACATTACGACTGTGGTGGTAATACAGTGCTCTTCAACTGCATCTCCGGTGACAATTTATATACATTGAACTGGAATATATATCCAAGTAAACTGAACGCGGTAACCAATGCCCAGTAAATCATTGTATTTATCACCTATGTGTGCCGTTAAGATATCAATTAGCCAGGAAATTTGGTCGCCTAACATTCGATTGACCTTCTATGCGAGAGAAACGACATTGGCATTGACATTTAGTATGTATTATAACATTAAATCAGGCGTAATAGGTATCCATTTACCCCTTAGTGTCCATCTGTTTAGCGTTATGTTATCCCTTTGGACCGACCATTTCATTGATCGACTCTAACTAAAGGGTATGTCGATCGGGTACCGGCCTTTTTTATTATTATTTTGTTATTTTTCATTAAGAAAATATTATTTCAGCCGTCAAACGTTAATTGTAACAATAATCAGGCCAACGAGATCATAGTTGAAATGAGTATTTGCCTCTCTAGATAAAGTTTGTTTCTCTGCAAAATTGAAGTGGATAACCGCAGGAATTGTTGCGTTGTTGGATCAGAGTTCAGTATGACGTTGGGGCACATATGTCAAAGCCTAGCGTAGAACAATTGATCGCATTTCTAATAACGTCATTTTGGGCAGACCTTTTGCTATTTTCTACGAAAAATTTGAATTCTGACACCATTATTTAGTGATTGATTGATTTTATTTATTAAATTCGTGACCCTGATACACACGGGTAATTTTACTGACACGATAACTAAGGATGGGTTTACGCTTTGCTTGTCATTATTTCATTCCCATGACCACGTGACAAACCAATTGGTGGATGCAGGAACAACCCTCACTGGTACTGACAACAACCAACGACACAGCATAACCATGAGATGCAGTACAAAGACAACAAATACTATGCGTGTTGCCCATTAGCTCTGAGCACACCAAGGTTTTTTTTATATCTAAAACAATACCTTGTAAACCTTGATAAGAAAAGTGCAAATGTCATTTCAAGATTTCGCACAGGAAATCATACACCCCCAATTGAAACCGGTCGATGGACAAATGTTCCAAAACAAAGAGATTTTGTACTCGCTGCAACAAAAGAGAGATTGGGGACGAATACAAAAAATACATTGTGGAAGGCTATAAATTGTATAATAAGTAGTAAAGACCTTGTATAGATATGTGCTCTATTCTACTGTAAACCGCCATGTATTGTATATGTATTTATCTTCCTCTCGTGCCACCCAGTGTGGTCTTTAGAGTGAATAAACAAATCGAGTTGAACAGGTTACCGACAGCTTCAACCCAAACACCTAAGGTTAAATTGAGCTAAGAAAAAGCGTATAATCCGTTGAAGAGGAATACGACAATGATGTATTTCAGCGACAAGAAATGTGTCTGTCGACGTAGTGACAGAACAATAATCTTTGACATCGTTTTAAAACATTTGTGTAATATTTATTGCTTGGTGCGACTTTATTTGTTTTTTCTTTGAGTTTGGTTCAACGTTGTACTCAAGAGTATTTCACTTATATGGTAACTCATTGCCCACTTCTCATTGTATCTGCCGTGAGATTCAGAAATAAATCATGTAAAAAAAAACACGTGATTGCGTGGTCACAAGGTGTGATTACTGCGTTTCCACAAATGTTATTTTGAGTTCTTGTGAATCCTTCATATTCTAGTTCATGTTCAAATCGACCACTTACTAGCATTTGGCACCTCGTTGCTTTTGATGGCTTTCGGTGATACCTCAATTTTTTCCTTTATTCAATAAATTTCATAAGAAATTCCACAAGAATAAGTCCGGCAACATCCATATAACTAAATATACTAGCAAATATTTTGCACCCTTTTTATTGGAAAATAGTCAGTGGTACGGAGACAAGGACGATCTGATTGGAAAAGCGCCTTTCACCATTTTTAAAACGCTTTTATACGTTGAAAATTGCTTATATTGCTTTCCATTCATGAACATTTACAATACGTAAATTTTTCTGTTATTACTTCGAAAAATATACAAATAAATTATCAAGTCATTCTATTTGGCTACTTGAAATGTTTAGACTCTTTTATATATGCACAGCAGCGAGAGGCTTTTATTTAGCTCTGCTCAATTTATCCAAAAAGGAAATCAAAGTAAGAGATTAATTTGTTCAAAATGCTAGATTCGATCTCTACATTTTAGTATATTTTTTTTATTGTCAGGGCTTTGTGATAATTCTCCTTCGTCATGGGTAGCCGCATGCATGACATATAACATATTTCACATGAATAAGTACATAGACCTTTGTTTGGCATTTTAAACTAATCACAACATTTATTATTTACAGATTCGTGAATTTTTTATTTTTTATTTAAGATTTGATGTGCTCACCATACATCCCCTCTCAACCAACATTTACGGTGGGCCAAATGCGTCAATGTCGACACTATATTACGATAGTGTTTAAAAATGACTACGTGTGTGACCATTCAATCAAAGCGCCTGATGTAAAAAAAAACACGTTAGAATTTTGTCTCAATTTTTGTTGTCTTACGTGATCTTGGTCAAAATGCACTTGTCCGACATTTTTCGTCCTGTATGGTGTTCAAAATGACGTGTCTTCAAATTATTTGACGTGTAAGATTGGGTTCGTTTCTTGTAACATAGCGCACCGGAAATGTGTCGTTCTTAACAACGTGTACCTCTGACGAGCGTACAATGTGCAGAAAATGTAATTACTACTGCCCTGTGATTGGCTAGTTAAGAACGATATGTTTCGGTTCGTCTTCATCACGTTTCCTGTTTACTTTGATACACGACAAAATCGTTATCTGACGTTTCCGGTGTGCTTTGTTACACATGTACATAACGAAAACCTAATCTTACACGTCAAATAATTTGAGGACACGTCATTTGGAACAACATACATGGCAAAAAAAATCTGACGTGTGCAAGTTGACCAAGTTCACGTTAAATAACATGAATTGACGTTTATGTTCGTCTTTGAAAACAAAGCGATTTCATTGGCTGATTATAAACACCTAGTCATGTTTAAACACTCACGTAATGAAGTGTCGATTTAAGACGCACTTAGCCCACCAAAAACATTTGTCTTTGGAATGGCAGGACATTGTCTGCCTAGTTACATGTACAGTGAGGATGTACTCCCCCTGATTTATATCTTTTGTCGCCTCATCTGATATCCTTAAATGCTGGATGGCCTCAGATTTAATTAACAATCCAATAATGAACCCCTGGTAGACAGTTAGCAGAACTATCGTCTTATCAATTAATTTAGACTAAAATGTAGTGCGTTAATTTCCTTTCAACAAGATTTTATCTGGGAGTCTGTTAAAGTCTACGAGCCGTTTTGATCGCGAATGTGGTTAAAGCTGGACTGTGTCTGGATACAGCCAAGGACTATTCATATAGTATCATTGGTACTTAGTCTTTAGTCTCTCTTTACTGACAAAATATAACCATTTCACTCTAAAACACACAAAAACAATAAAACTTGTTAACTGTTTGTATAATATTTTGTAGTGTATAGTGTTTCCCGCTCCTGAGTGCGATGTGTGATGAATAGCTTTTTTGTCGCTGATTGTTGTAAGTGTTTTTCGCTCTAGGGCGCGCTTTGTCTTGAATAGTGTTTTCTGCTCCAAGGCGCGCTGTATGGTTGATATAATGTTTTCCGCTCGAAGGCACGCTGTCTGGTGTACACTCTGCTCGAGGGCGAGATGTGTCTCGTACGGTGTTTTCACAAAAATGTCGTAGGACAAAAAAAACTATGGGCGATGGTCGCGCTGTGTGTTGTATAGTGTAGTGTTTTTTTTTGCAGAGCCGCGCTGTGTCTAGTATATACTTGTTTTCGCTCCAGGGTCGCGCGGTGCCTCGAGTAGAGCTTTTCGCCCAATGCTATTGCTTGCATAATGTTTTAACAGCCAAACTGAAAAAAATTATCTTTGTTTTAAATCAATGGTTTGCTACTTCTATGTTTATTGAGAATTTTAGGTCCTTGATAATCAAAATAAATTTGATATCTTATGAATATCCTCATTGTGTCTTCATAAACAATTAGCATAAGATTGCAAAAACATTTTATACTCTTGCAGAATTAGTGATAAATGTATCTTTAATAAGAGAGCAAAGCGTTTATTACTACCTATCTTCTCTCGAATTGTAAAATTATACATTTTCCGTTGTTTAAAGTTAGCCAACCCGACCAATGTAGTTCTACTTTGCGAAATATTTACAAGTTTAACGCCATATTGCACTTATGGGTAGTAAATCCGAGCTAAGCTTAAACCAAGAATAAATTTTGCCATAAAGTATGATATTATTGGCAGTCAAAATCATCTATGAATGTTCCCGCGGCCGTGGTTAACACGTGCGCTTACTAATTCACGGGATCGAATGTAACATTCACGGGATCGAGTCTGCCTGTCGACCATCAGGTATATGAGTGAGTCCCATGATGTGACTATGGCAATCCCGGGGGTGTTTTTTTTACGAGATTTCCTCCCGTTTTTGTCACCGTAATAAGGCGTTAAACACCAATCAAACAAACGAAAGGTTTATGAATGTAGAAAAGAACAGATTATGCCAGAGATGTCCCCGCATGATGTAGAAAAGGCCAAATGAATTTTTGAACTTTTGTGATGTCCAAGCTAAATGGATGAACCATTTTGTTTTAATTGTATGGCCAATGTAATTTAATTTGTAAAGTGATACCAAAGAAATTGTTTTTCAGACTTATATCCTTTACTATCACAAAAATTATTAATTAGAAAGATGAACGAAAGCTCGTATAAGTAAATGATTACGTGGATTAGCTCAGGAGTTTGTGTTTTATTTATTTCATTCAACCCACGTATGAGTCTTAAACAATATATGAACATAGCTGTTTAATATTTCACCACATTTATTCAGCATTGAGGAATGTAATGGATGAAAGTATACATGACATGGAACATGGCTGACTCAAAGTGTTGAAAAAACACACACGTGTTGCCGTGCTATCGGGATACTGATAGCATTATGCAAGGTGATAAGAAAGAAATGACTTGAATAAAAACTTACTAATGTTACTTTTATTTCTTATCTTTTTAAAATTTCATCTAAATTTGTCCAACTGTTTTTCGGAATTGACCAAAGCTGCGTCTATAACTGCTGTCATGTTTTGGGGTTTAACACGTTGGGGCGAGTTTTAATAGTCTCTCCATGACAACTGTCATCACCTTGACACCGAGTCAAAACCTGCGCCGGCGCAGGCGTCCATGGTTTTAACGAGGTGTCGAAATGACGACAACGGCCATGGTCAGACTACTATAACCATCCGCAACGCCTTAAACACAATTTTATTCCGAAAAACAAAAAAGCGGCATTTCACCTTGTTCCGTAAATAGCTGTTACATAATCTCCCACAGGCATCAGAAGTCTATCCACCAGTCAGTTGTAAATAAGAAGTTACCCTGGCATCGAATGCTGCCACGACAACGCTGGCACACTTAACTTATATGGAAAACAGCGACGTACGCTGCAGATAAAGGTGTCAAAAACGATTTTTCTGATATTTTAATGCCATTACATTATGTTTTAAACTATGTGCTGTAAATTTAAAAAGTTTAGAAAACAAAATTTGAAGAGGAGGCGACCATGTTTGGGTTTGTTGGCATTTGGCACTCTGTGGCGAGTGGAGAACATGGTGGTAAATCATTTACGCTCTGTAATGGACCCCCCCCCCCCCCCAATACAAACATTGGAAAAAGACGAAAAGTAAACCA
>JAQQZZ010092503.1:0-17509 GCA_030265115.1 Mopalia vespertina
TGGTTATACACAAGCATTCTCAGATTGAGTTTATGGTTATACACAAGCATTCTCAGATTGAGTTTATGGTTATACACAAGCATTCTCAGATTGAGTTTATGGTTATACACTAGCATTCTCAGATTGAGTTTATGGTTATACACAAGCATTCTCAGATTGAGTTTATGGTTATACACAAGCATAAACAGACTGGATTTATGAATATACATAAAAATAGACATACTGAGTTCACAAATCTACACAAAATTAGAATAAAAAATAGTCATCATGAACAAAAAAAATATTACAGGTAAACCTCAGGTGTTGCCTGAACGATCTACAGATGGAGGATCAGATTAAAATGCATTTTAAAAGCACTCACATAAACAGTCTCTTATCAGACTAAGAATATTTGATAAATAAAGAATTAACTACACTCACGTAACTCTGTAAAAGTGTTTTAACACATTTAGAGCCAGAACATATTTAGCTGTAGGATAAATGATAGCAGGAAAGAACAGAGGTTATGCTGCACAATCTTAACCTAGGAATGTCTACAGCTCTAGAGCAAGCCTATTCTTGTGATAATACAATCAAACTGATAAGACTGGATGGTCCCTCAATGGAAATCATAACAATAAATCCCCCTGTATCTGATAAATATCCCATTTCCCAGAGAATTCCCTAATAATGTGTAGACTTTATAGCTATCCAACACACTGACATTTTGACAACCTTACAAAATGTATGTTCCTGACATGACGATCATATCTGTTATTCGCCAGAATTTTTTCTCACAGATCCCGAGGCCTAGCTACAGGAAGACCAGCTTACCATACCAAATGAACAGCACATGTGTTACATAAACCTGTAATAAGCTTAATCTAGATAACATTGCAGGTGAACAGACGTTTAGGTTTTATTCAACACAACTGTTTAAACAGTTGTTAAACTTAAATAACTAGATAGCCATATGCCGCAGACTGACAAAATACATGTGTATGCCATTCAAATCAACGTTTCTAAAAAATGGAACATTGTGGCTTCTACATTTTTTTTGGGGGGAGGGGGGTGTTTCGCTTTTGAAATTTAATATTTTTTCCATGAAAATGGTGAATATGTATTTTTTGGAGGCAAATTAAATGCTTTATTAAATCTTGGGACAGCTTAGTCACTGTAGATTTGACTTATAGCAACCCTTGACATAGCAAGAGTGAAAAACTTGAGCTCGACAAAACTGTCATGCCAATTGAGGACAATTTCATTTGCAGTTTAAAAACTTCTGATCTCAGAAAACCTGGAATATCTGCTCGAGTAATGATCATGGACAAAAATCAAAGAGAATCATAGAGAATATGCATACTGGCTAACCGTGTGTCTTAATTTATTTGCTAACTCAACTGTTTAAAAAGTCTTCAAATATCTTTCACAGGGTAGGGTAGACTTTGTTTACCTTTCACACTGTCACTCTCCTACTGAAAATGTCAACAATCACTAGCAATAGTAGGAGAGTGACTATTTGTTACTACCCCTGTCAGACATGGCATCTTGTCAGGCATTATCCCCACTATTATCCCTTTGTTCTGAGGTAATTTGATTTGTTTATTTCTCTGGTCAAAGGTTATGCCACATAAGAGCTGCCTCAATGGACTATTGTAAGGAAAGATAACCCCGGTCAACCTCACCATAGTCAGTGAATGGACAATGGACCAACAAAACAAGCCTGGCTGGACCAAGAGTAGGTTCTTCCACTTGGCCACTATTATTGGTCTAATCTAATTTTAGGGTGGATAATAGAAAATTGTTTCTGATGTTAGGCTACAGTTGTGAGCTTTGGTGATAATAATTTGATGATAAATGTGTTAAAGGTTGATTGGTGTTAAGCCAATTGCCATGTATTTCAACAGTAACAGTAGGCCACAACCAATATAAGGTAAAGTGTAACATATAAATCTGCTGATGGAAATAGAACCCTCCTAATAGCTGACATTATGAGTATACCTCAAAACACATATCATGTAAGGACATCCTTTAAATTATGTCAGCTATTCAAACTTTCATGGTCAATGATAAAGAGTGATTCAAAGACAACAAAGGACACTACAGAATGCAGGAGAATGCATCTCTTAAGTTCTATGGAACAAAATTTCCTCTCCAACATTTTTACTTGGCATGACATTTTATCTTTGACATATTAAAAATTGTAATATGCAAATTAACTATGTGCTGTCGGAACATAAAAATAGCAAAATGCACTAATTCAGTACCTGATAGGCGTTCAGTTAAAAATATTGGACAGTTCTCTGGAACCCAAAATGTGACCGAAACAGAAATGGATTGGAGCCATCTAGAGAGACGGGAAAATATTTGTGCATCTATAGCAAAGAGAAAATGTACTGTAAATGGTGCAGTTTCATATAGATAGATTGTACAGTTTTCAAGTTCTGATTCTGAACAGATTGGAGCCATCAGGCACGACAGATGCTGATGATACCAATATAAGGTTGATTTTCATTGTATGTATAAAAAATATTCATCATGGAAACTTCAAATTAGTCACATCTGAACAGCATCTATTATATAATCCCAAATAATAATTCTCTTTATGGCCTTGGTCTCAAGAAGATATACTGGCTGAATTAAATCTCAAACCCTCAGACAACTGAGTTTACTTACAAGACTATCTGTATCATGTTTAAAAATGAAAGTTCTTGAGGGACTGAAATTCTTTTTCATTTAAAAAGATAGAAAGGAATAACTGTTTTAGTGGTTTTAAAGATTTAAATTATAATTCAACAAATCAATTGTCATAGTCTACAAAGAAAAGAAGCATTTTCTATACCGCAGAGATTTCAGAAAGCCTACCGATATAAGCTGCTGATTCCACCTATAACAAATCAACTATAAAAGCGATCTTAGACTGTTTATAAGTGAAAATCTTTAAAACAGTACAGAGATGAAATGAGGCTATCCTTTTTTCAATGGAACTCCATTAATGAATAATTCAGGTATTGATCTGGCCCTGATTGCTTTGAGTGTTTGTAAAACTCCACAGATACAGGTTAGAAAATCTACAATTACAATCTGCTTCAGAAGCTGTATGTGTAAAAAAACAACCAGCTTTCCTGTTCAATATTTCATTGAAGTCTGGTTAACTGAATTAAAGCTGGGTTGTTTTTTTTTACCTGTTTGGTGTTGTTTCGTTGAATAAAATCGGTATATACAAATCTAATAGCAAACATAATTCTTTTTCGAAATGACAAATTTTAAAACTGTTAAAGCCAGAATCTCCACAAAGCTTTCAACACATTCAATGTTAATATTAGGATTTCTTCAGTAAAAAGAACACACTGATTTAAAAAACAAAAGCATAAAATACCTAAGAATTATTCTCCAAATTTTCAACTTTTTAATTTATCAGCAGAAACTTGACATCTATCCAATTATAATGTTTTTGTTGTGTATACTAGTACTTGAACTTATCTTGACAATCAAGACATAAAATTAAAACATTGATATCCTAGAAAATAGATATCTTATTTATCCCCATACATTTTTAAACAATCAGGATGGATCAGATTTAAACAGGCTACTGATAGAAACATTGCACAGAGATAAACATACCACTGATAGAAACATTAAACAGAGGTCAACAGACCACTGATAGAAACATTCAACAGAGATCACATACCACTGATAGAAACATTAAGCAGAGGTCACCAGACCACTGATAGAAACATTAAACAGAGGTCAACATACCACTGATAGAAACATTAAACAGAGGTCACCAGACAACTGATAGAAACATTAAACAGCAATCAAAGACCCCTGGTAGAAACATTCAACAGAGGTCACCAGACCATTTACAGAAACATTCAAGTGAGCAGAAATTAATAGGAGGTTTATATATAGTATAATAATAGATTAGTTGAAGGGAGGTCAGCAGACCACTGAAGGTTGAAAAGGAGATCAGCAGACCACTGATATATAGATTTAAGGAGGTCAGTAATCCACTGATATATAGATTGAAGGGAGGTCAGCAAACCACCTATAGATTGAGTACTGAGACAATCACATATCCACAAAACAATAAGGTAATAAAGGACAAATAGTAGCGTGGGACTTTTCTGATGAACATGTGAATTATTTATACCACAGATCATTTATCACACAGTTTGTCCTGCTTATCAGATCAATCAACACATTTTCCTGATCGGATAGAATCCATCAAATTACAACCATTAATTCCAGACTCTGATAACATGTTCTTGCCGTTCTTGCATGTACATAATTACCCATGGGCCATTCATTTCATGGCATAGAAGGTCCTCATTTATTTTATTCTTTGGCAGACGATGGTTTAAAAATGTTTTTAAAAAATGTATACATATATATGGAATTGAATACTCACTGTTTCATGCATTTAATACAGTTTGTCTTGAAAATTAAATATCATACTTTAAAGTGACGTAACTGATTAAAAGCAAGATTGACTTTAAGCCAATTACATTTCTCTACATATAAAATGGTGAAGCAGACAATATTTTTAATAATATCTTTGAATCTGAAAGAATAATTCAGTCTTTAGAATTAAAAAGAATTCTTTAAATGCTTCCACATCCCTGTGCTAACTGTCTGACTCACACATAAACAGTCTCATTGCCTGTGCCTAGTGTGTCATATACACACTGCTGTTCCTGTGCCCATTGTCCCATACACACATGAACACACACTTTGTCCCAGTGCCCACTGTCCCATACACACACGAACACACACTTTGTCCCAGTGCCCACTGTCCCATACACACACGAACACACACTTTGTCCCAGTGCCCATTGTCCCATACACACAAGAACACACACTTTGTCCCAGTGCCCATATACACATAAACACACACTTTGTCCCAATGCCCATTATGCAAGGCACACATAAACACTCTGAGCCTGTGCTCATTGTCCCATACACACACTTTGTCCCAGTGCCCATTATGCAACGCACACATAAACACTCTGAACCTGTGCCCATTGTCCCATACACACATGAACACAAATTTTGTCCCAGTGCCCATTATGCAACGCACACATAAACACTCTGAGCCTGTGCCCATTGTCCCATACACACATGAACACACACTTTGTCCCAGTGCCCATTATGCAAGGCACACATAAACACTCTGGGCCTGTGCCCATTGTCCCATACACACACTTTGTCCCAGTGCCCATTATGCAATGCACACATAAACACTCTGAATCTGTACCCATTGTCCCATGAGCACACATTTTCTGTCGCTGTCTCCATTGTCCTGTGAACACACATTCTCTGTCCCTATGCCTACTGTTCCACACAAACACATGCTGCCCCCAGGGACCAATGAGAAGATAATCTATGATACAGGTGCCAGATTAAATTCCCCATGGATTAATTCTCATCAATATTTAAAAATTCCTCTTACTGATTAGGTTATGAACTCATTATCATCAGAAATATTTAATGGCTGCAGCAAGTCAGGGTCTTTATCAAATTGACATCCCAATGAGATACCATTGTGAGGTATGTTGTGTCATTATCACCACGAATGTGTAACAGTGGTCTGGAGGATCAGCTAACATCCCCTCTATAGCTTTATTTATTTATAAGACCTAGCTAGAAACACAACCATCATCTGAGATTGTAACCGTGCAGGAACGGCCATTGAAGAAAGGTCATGCAGGCTTTACACTTTTCTATATTCAACCGGGGTTGTCAAATAACTATCTTACCTTCTTGGACAGCTTCAGTTTATATTAACATGGTTTTAATGTTCTGGGGCCAGTTGCTCGAAGCACTTTCATATTTAATCCGCTATGAGATGACGTCACGCCATGTTGAAAGTCTATCTCTAACCCGGTATTAGCGATTTAATGTGGTGTTAGCGGGTAATCGTCTTTCGAGCAACTGGCCCGAGAAACACAGTGGTAAATGCTGTATTATCTAAAACCCAGGTTTTAAAAGTTTTGATCAGTCAAATGTCAAGTGAAAATATCTAAGATTTGACAACTGCTGCCTCCAGTTTTCTTGTCAACCCTCAACCTGTTGACATTTGTTATTGAATGTTGGCATTATACTATACCTATACTATAGACAGCACATTGAGGACTAAAGTTATTTTCACTCTTCTCAATTCTCTCTTTGGTACTTGACATAAATTTTCTAATCGCTGGAGTACTTTATCAGCTTCCAGGAAGATTTTAATTTTGATTATTTCTCAAAGAGTAAACAATAAACATGATTCAAAGAATAAACTGTGAAGCTGATGTGAGGATTGTAGAAAAAGAACTGGGCCTGTATTCATAAAGCTACTTAAGTATTTCTTAAAAGTTAAGAAAAACTTAGCAAATTTTCAAACATCATTTTAAATACCTAAACACCATTTTGCTTAAGTTTGTATGATCCTGAATGAAAGATTATAAGTAAAATTGATAAAATGTCCACTTAATTATTTCACATTTAACTTTTTTCGTGATTAAATGACAGGCTGAAATTAGGCTAAATAATTCTTAACTTTAAGAAATACTTAAGTACCTTTATGAATACGAGCCCAGGTCCTAAAAGTGCCTGTGATGCCAAACCCGAGCAAGTTAAACACGATACAACCACACTTATTAATACAAAATGGAAATTGAGTTACACTTTTTTCTAATATTTACAATTTGCAAGCACTGTCAAATCATTATCAGAGGAGAAATTTGTTGACACATACTACACCATCATAACACCAGTAGACACACAGTCAAAAGTAGATGTTAGGTTTTTTTTAATGTTTGTAAAATTATTAAAATGAAGGTTATTCTGGTCTAATGTCGTAACCTTTAATGTCATTTTTTCAAACTTTTCTCTTTTAATTGTCTCTTAAAATATATCTTTGTTTAATAGTAGTTTTCTGTGTCATTTGATATTTACAAGTTGGGTATACAGATGTGCCTACCTAAATTATTTGTTTGTTTGTTTGTTTGATTGGGGTTTAACACTTTACTTAGGGTAATTTCTCTCACATGATGGCATGAAGTTATTGTACACATAACTAGAAGCTTATGTGTATTTTGAAGAAAAAAAATGTGTGAAAACTGATCAACATATAGTAGTATCCTTTATATTTCTGTCTACCATTCAATAATGAAACCAATTGTAACCAGAGTTCAATCAACAACCGAGGAAATAATAATACTAGTATAGAAAATCATGCTAGAGTCCCCCCTAACTAAATTTAAATAGCTACATTCCTGCAATTTGTAGGCAGCTTTAATTTTAAGATTCGATTGGTGTTTTACGCCGTGTTTAAGGGTATTTCACTTATATGACGGCAGTGTATTCCAACAATAATGGACACTAGCACAACTATAAAATGTGAGTGTTTTGATACTGTTGGAAAGTTAATCTTCTTCCAATGCTAAGTAAAGACAGTAGTGCTACTCTCCAAATAAACTGCCCTTAGCCAGAGGGACAGAGGGTAAAGGACATTTTCAATTCCCCTCAAGACTGAGCAATCAAAATATTTGGATAATTGAATATCTATAAACAGTCATCTGCAAAAACTCTGAATTAAATGGAGAGGCTGTAGCTTAATAACGTACTTGTAAAGTGATTTAATAAGCTTTAATGATAACATATGCTGAAGACTGAGCCAAATGGCTTGTGGAATGCAGACAAAACAAATCATTATTTAACGAATTCTCCTCTCAGAGGTAATTAACAGCTAAATCTCAACACCTCTTCACAGGAGAGCCAAAATGTAATGAATACTTCTGACACATACATGTATTGCTGTGGAAGTTGTGAGAGCAGACAGCAGATCATGGTAACTTATACAAAATGTTCCCTACCAAGAGTCAAAATTATAGGGGGACATTAAAAAAACCAAAACATTCTTGAGCATCTGTGTTAGTTATTTTACTAAATATATGAACAACATTAAGAATATAAACATCTTCACTGAAGCTTTTTATAGTTTATATAATATACGTACTACGTATTTTGATGTAAACTATATCAATGTAGCAACATGTGCCTGGTTTCGTTTATTGCACAATGTTCTATCAACAACCTATTTTAAAGCTCCTGATGATGGCATAATAAATGCTGAAATATTGAGTCAAAATGGAGTTATCGTTTTTCAGAATAACACTACTTGTGTATTATGTTAAACTCTTCAGTGGAACTACAGGATTTTAACAGGACTAATACACAAGATAAAATGTCACCAGTATGTTCTGGGTTATTCAAGAATTATTCAGAGATGCTCTGGAGCCACTATATCAAAATGTCGGACAACAAAAAATATTACGGGGTAGAATTAGGTCACAAATTACTCTCCATAAAAGATATATTTGTTTGAGAGCATGTTATAAATGGCTCTCTTCATGCTGTGGACATTATGCTGTTGTTGTTTAAACAATTGTGTGTCATACAATGTTTATGAGGTCTGGGTCCATGGTATGTCATTGACATCAACAGATTCTGTCAATGGTTTAAACAAACAACTAAATGCTAAGAATCTTGTCACCAAGTTTTCCTGATGTAGGACAATGGCATGACCGCGGGGTATAATTCTTAAAGATGTCAAGTTAACACTCTCTCTATCATGCTCCTGCCAAAACATGTTTATAGAGTTATGTGATGTAGAAATGATATTCTCTGACTGTAATTCTTTTTGAAAGCATTTATCTTTTCACAAGGTTTCACATTCAGAGTAATTTCTATATTATAAAAACATTCCAATATATGAGGTTGGAGAGCATCACTGACAGATAGAGTTCTTTCATATAGCCGAGTCACGTTCATCTTATTACTGATCATTTCATTTCATGAATTATTTATGACAAGTTGTCAGCATTTAGAGATATTATGTAAAAGATTGCGGAATTGCTTCGATCAAATTGTGCTAAAAGATCATTAGTCCTCCCAGGGAAATGTGTTATTAAGCAAAGAGCAATCATTCTTACTTTTGGCTGGGGCTGTGGAAAGTTCCATTGGTTCTGAATGTCACTTGTTTGATCAACTTATAATGCAGATAATTGGAGCATTCTTAAATAACCCAGCCAGTGATATCCCCCCTCCCCCCCACCCCCCACACACACACTTCCCTGTTATATATATGCAAGGCTACAAGGGGGATTCAAACCTGTGTTAAAGTGTCATGCATTGACAGTGGGTGGGTGGTGTCCAGCTGTCTCATCCACATTGACAGGTGGGTGGGTGGTGTCTAGCTGTCTCATCCACATGGACAGGTGGGTGGATGGGCCCGGCTGTCTAATCCACATTGACAGGTGGGTGTGTGCAGTCCAGCTGTCTTATCCACATCGACAGGTGGATGTGTGGGCTCCGGCTATCTAATCTAAATGGACAGGTGGATATGTGGGGTCCAGCTGTCTAATCAACATTGACAGGTGGGTGTGTGTGCCCAGGCTATCTAATCCACATGGACAGGTGGATGTGTGGGGTCAGCTGTCTAATCCACGTTTAAGAGGGGGGACGTGGTGGGGTCAAGCTGTATAATCCACATTGGCAGGTGGGCATGTTGGGTCCATCTGTCTAATCCACATTGACATGTGGGTGTTTGGGGTACAGCTGTCTAATCCTTATTAACAGGTGGCTGTGTGGGATCCAGCTGTCTAATCCACATTGGCAGGTGGATGTGTGGGGTCCAGCTGTCTAATCCACATTGATATGTGGGTGTTTGGGGTACAGCTGTATAATCCACATCACAACATACAAGTCATACAACCAGTTTTTGTAACTTTTCTCCAATACAGACTTGGGTTTTTCTTAATTCCCCACTTTCAGTTTTTCTATGGAAACCATAAGTCTGCAAAGAATAGCCCTTTCAGATTTGAAGGGAATCAAAACAAGTTTCTGTCATCTAAAGTCTATACTCCATTTTATCAACATACCCGATCCCACCTTTGCAGCATACATCTTACTTTATTTGACAAGGGGTTTGATATGTCATTATATATATCATATGTAAGAGGTGTTGTCAATAAACTATGAGACGGTGCCCAGTCTATTCCCCCTCAAGTCTATTGGCCTGTGAACTATGAATCATTTGAACAGCTGCCTCTGTACTAGGCCAATAGTCACCAGGACTCCTCATTGGACCAACAGTCAGAATATTTGATTTAACCAAGACATTCCACCAAAGAAAGCAGGGATCACAGCTAGAAGAAATATTGATTTCCTGATGATACAAAAGGTTTCCATAGGAAGGATTTATTCAGATGACATAGGACAGGAGCACAAATACTGCTGTACCATTTAAAAGAGCACAAACATTGCTATATTTACAAAACAACATATCTTTAATCCTAAGTTATTTAATTGGGAACTTTACCATGTGAAGACTTTTTCACTTATACCACAGAGTGCCATCCCAGTGGCTGATTAAAACTAGCAAATGCTCAATCAAAACAAGACAAGCTTAAGAAGGAAAACATTTGGACATAACAGCAATTACAGTGTGATAGACCAGTCACAACAAATCATCTTCCTTGTGCCCCAGACCAGTCACAACAAATCATCTTCCTTGTGCCCCAGACCAGTCACAACAAATCATCTTCATTGTGCCCAAGATCAGTCACAACAAATCATATGCCTTGTGCCCCAGACCAGTCACAACAAATCATCTTCCTTGTGCCCCAGACCAGTCACAACAAATCATCTTCCTTGTGTCCCAGACCAGTCACAACAAATCATCTTCCTTGTGCCCCAGACCAGTCACAACAAATCATCTTCATTGTGCCCCAGACCAGTCTCAACAAATCATCTTCATTGTGCCCCAGACCAGTCACAACAAATCATCTTCCTTGTGCCCCAGACCAGTCACAACAAATCATCTTCATTGTACATTGTAGCTGGTTGTGCCCCAGGGAACAAAGGGCTTCTAACAACCACCCACATTTTGAACCAGAACATTGGAGCTCGATGCAGACTGTCAATGGAGTTAAACGAATTACCAAGAAAACAATTAGCATCCACAAATCTGACAACCAACCAACTTTCTGTTTAAAATGTCAGTATGTTACATGACTCTTTACACACAATTACTGATCAGGATAACGCTGAAACATTTTGTTTTTGTTTTTAATTTTCTTAAACAAGCAACCACCAACAAATAGATTTTTGATAACAATTCCTAACTAGTATCTGTATTATTTGATTTATTAGTGAGTTGCAGGAATAGAATTAGATGATGCCTATTACCAGGAACTGAATTTTCACAATTTACATTCACTGTCACTTGTGATAGCCAATGGTCCAGATCACATTTTAGTGGTTGTCAGTTCATAGCCAAAGCTAGGGGCAGACTGGGAGTTGGGAGATCTATAAATGAGGCATGGGTACATTATTTCAGATGAATTTTATTAAGGAGCGGCGGCTTTTTTGGTCTGTGACTCTTTAATAGTTTTGGTTTTTGTTTTAAATCGTTACAAGGAGATCTCCTGTTAGCCAAGTTGAAGGTTGAATAGAACAGGTCAAAGGCTGTACATATTTTCATTGACTTTGGACCTTGAAGCTCGATCTCTAAATACCACATAGAGATAAATTCTTATAGCATAAAAGTGGCAACAGAAACCATGGGCATTTTAAGTCAACAGCCTATTAACTGTCAATGATGTTGTCTCTGGCAAGGAGAAAAGTTATCATATGTTAGATTTCATGTTAAAGTAAAATGATTAATAATAAATGTTGAACTTAACATAAACATTAGATGATTCTTTTTGTAAATTCCAATACATGTAACCACTCCAAAAAAGATAAGGAATTCATGTTTGATTTTAGTTAACTGATCAAACCATCATCAGGAGTAATTAAACAAGAAATAGTAAAGAATATATATGTACAGAAATAGGTCTTTGTTGGGTGCACAAGAGTTAGGAGGGCATTCCGTGAAAAAAAGGGCAAATAAAGAGCAAATATAAGGCCCAAGAAATGGCTGGAAAAGCCTTCAATCTAATGAACAACTTCTCATGATCTGTAAAGGTTAAACCAGAGCTAACTGATAAAACCAAACTGGAGAAGTAGTCTGGTTTCTACAGACTGTGCCTTTAATTTCCCACAAATGGCTGTTTGATGTGTGACAGCTTTATCACCAAAGATACCAGTGATTCCATAACCAATACCAAAGATTCCCACCCCTAGTTGCCCACACCAACCATCAGTGATTAGGAGTGATTTTATGTAATATGCTTGTGAAGCTTTATACTGATTTGAAAAAGAAAGGTTATTGCAATTAAAGAGCAATTTCAACTCAGAAGACACAATATAGGTTGGAGACCAAACACTCTTCAGTTAAATCAGCTCGGAGCTCCCAACATGTCATCAAGATGACCCATGGTGGGTATCATTCATTCAATGGGCACATAAATAATGTTACCAAATAAGTAATTAATCTGAGATGTTTAATCCACATGCAGTCACATTGACAGATTTTGGACATAGCCGATATTTCTGCAGATGTAGTCAACATCTGATTGTCATTGACAAGCTCCGAAAAAGTAGGGTGGAAAAAAAAAAATAAGATCAATAAACTACAGATCTACCTAAAAAGACGGTGATTTTGGATATGATGGAAAGTATATATATATATAACTTTATTTATTGAGGGTAAAATGTATAAAAACAAACTCTGTCAGTTTATATAAACTGGTCTCCCCAGAGGCCCTCACAAATGTTTATAGGTTAAAAGTGATTACCAGCACACTTAACACCATTAACAAATTTAGGAGCACCATAAACTGACATAAATGTTTAATATTTTGTTTTAAAACAGCCACATATTTTGTAGTATATAAAAGTATATCTCAACAGTTTATTTGCGCAATGGTAAACTTATATACCGGTACTCGTTTTTTCCTGTCTCCACAAGACAGATTAACCAGAGGAGCTCTGAGAAGCCACAGTTCTTAATGGAACCTTATCAACACTCTATCTGAACAGTACTTTGACGACCTAGAGACCTGCATTAAGAGAAGCATGCTCAATAAAAACAGATTCAAATACATGATTGACCAAGAAAGCATACATAGGGTTTTATTCCTCCTTGTTAAGTCAATATACATAAAGATGGTCCCAGTGAATCAGGGTTCTGTAAGCAGTAAACTTCTTAATAATAGTTCTACACAAAAATGTTAATCCAATGGGATTATCCAGATAAGACAGAGACAAACCGGTCCTTTATCCTTATACAAAAAATTAGGTCAAAATAATTAGCACAATAAATTAATGTCGGACACCAGAACTACTTTCAGACTGAACTGCAAATTGTCACAATTCATAAAGCTAATAATTAGAAACTTTGCCGTCTGAAGACACAACCTCTGTAAACGTGACTAGAACACTAGGTGTAACGTGGGGTAAGCAGACACTTTCTCTGTCCTGAACATGTCTATATCACACCTGATCAGTTACAGGTTTACTCAGGGATAATCACACAGTTTACCTGAGATTATTTATATTATCTTATTTACACTGACTTAATACCAGACATTGAATCTGTACATGAAAATAACAAAGCAAACCTTCAAGTGCTCTATACTTGGAATAATGTTTGTTAGTTTTGATTGGTTTTCAAAACAATATTCATGATTATTTCACCTACTTGTGACTACAGAATGATGACGCTACCAATCATCCAGAATTTCAATGAGACGGCCAATGTGGATCCCAGAAGACAAGGAACTTATTCATTTCTATTTTTGATAATTGAAAGAAAACTATCAAACGCAAAAAAAAAACGTTTTAAAAATTTGACCACAATTTAAAAATCACCATGGCAAACTTTTTTTACAGCCAAAACATGGAAAGTTCATTAAAACTTCCTCCCATGTGTATAATATTGGAAAACACTGTTTCAAAAGTATTTGCTTCGGGATTTGACCAAACAATTGTTTTCTTTGGAAAAAAAATAAAATGAGAACTAAATATTGTGACAGTGAGCCAACATTTGTTATTCTAAATAATTACTACATATAACACTGTAAATCCTATAAATAATCATTTGAGCCTAAGTGTATTAGAACAACCATTTGAATCATGCATAGTGAAATCAAATAGTTTAAGATGGAAACACATTTATTGTCTACAATAATGATAATCCCATTCCCAGATAAGTTCTGTTCCATTCATTCTCATCGCATTAAAACATAAAAAATAAAATTGACAATTTTGAAGTGAGAAGAAAACTCAATTTGAATAACAGTTGACTAATGTCCAAACCCCGGATTACTCAAATAATAAACAGTCTATTAAGCTAGAGCATGATCTATTTCAGGATCTTTTGTTGGACAATTTGTGGAAATTCAGATAAAGCATACTAAAGTGCTGAAATATTGAGAACAAATTGAGTTTTTTGTTCGTGGAGTAATGCTTCTCTTGCACAGTAGTTACAGTTTAATATGAAGCCACTGTGACTTGACAGCCCAGCTATGTCCTGTACAGGTTCTGTATGATCACTAGAGTTGTGTCCCCTGATTGAACAAAAATAAAGAAAAACGCATCACAAGGGAATTCCCTTGGTCATTCATTGACAATATGGTATTGTATGTACAGTAAAATAATGTCTTGGGAAATATAAAATTAAGATTTTACAGATTCCTGTCTCAGAAATCACTGCTTTCTTTTAGGTCATGATGTTTTATTGACAAATAGTACTGCATAAGGCACACATGAATCACTCAGTTCTTTAATAGTCGTCCAAGTTTCAAGTTTCTTTGCATGACAATAAATTTGAACGGCCAAAAGAGTACTAATGAAATAGCCCCCCTCCCCTCTCTCACAAAGGAGAGATAAAGATATGATAGTGAGGGCAAAGTAGCACAATAGAAAATCTTAAATCTTAATCCGTTTTAAAAATAGTACTTGTAGCAGATACGAAAAACATACAAAGTTTAAATCTTGACTCTGAACATGACTCAACACTTATCATTTTTCCAAATAATATTTGAATTTGATAAATTAGTATGTTAGCCATGCAGTGAGCCAAGGGCATATAATAATCATGGAGTTATTCTAGGACAGACACTAATCAATCTGTAACTGGTTGCTGTGATCACAATACTGCATTTTAAAATTGGATGGTCCCATTTATGAAAATATTTAAAATATTTTTACTGTTCCCATGAACCTACCTATGGACAGTTGTATTAACTAAAATATTTGATTATTTCACATTTACAACAAACCTTTCTATGGGTGATAGTATTAACTATAAAATATTTGATATATTTCTCTATTCCAACACACCTATCTATGCCAGGATGGTCGTATTAACTAAAATATTTGATATATTTTACTGCTCTAATGAACATATCTTATTCAAAATATCTATGGGAGGTTGTATTAACTAAAATATTTGATATATTTCACTATTCCAACACACCTATCTATGGGCGGTTGCATTAACTAAAATATTTGATATATTTCACAGTTCTAATAAACCTTTCTATGGGCGGTTGCATTAACTAAAATATTTGATACATTTTACTGTTCCCATGAACCTATCTATGGGCAGTCGTATTAACTAAAATATTTGATATATTTCACAGTTCCAACAAACCTTTCTATGGGAGGTTGTATTAACTATAAAATATTTGATGTATTTCTCTATTCCAACACACCTATCTACATGTATGCCAGGATGATCGTATTAACTAAAATATTTGATATATTTTACTGTTCCATCAATCCTATCTATGGGCAGTCGTATTAAATAAAATATTTGATATATTTTACAGTTCCAATGAACCTACCTATGGGCAGTCATATTAACTAAAATATTTAATATAATTATTTAACTGTTCCAACAAACCTATCTATGGGAGGTCATATAAATTAAAATATTTGATATATTCACTGTTCCTGTGGACGGCGGTATTGACTAAAAATATTTGATATATTTTACTGTACCAATGAACCTTTCCAATGAGTATAACATTTTTTTGCCACGTCATTATTATGACTGTTCCCTTTATTTTTCGTCTTCTTTTTGCGGATTATTGTTAAAACCCCATGCAGTACCAGAATATTACAAAATGTTTGTTTGACAATTATTTATATACAGGCAGATTCAACACATTATGATGACAATATACTTCAAATTCAATTGCTGGACAACAAAACTGGCTGTTAACTAAAAAAGGTTTAATGTGGATTTAAACTTTCTTTCATGTGTACCTGTCACCTCAGTGTGGCCCCCCCTTCTGAACTCACGTGTTCCACTTCCTTTTAAATTTACTGACATCATCTCTCAAACCAGAAAAACCTCTGCTACTAAATCACATTTTAAACACTCGAAACTTTCAGCGTTTGAAAATATACAATATTAACTCACATGATGCTGATGCTATATATATTCTATAAAGTGACCATTTTTGGTAGTAGGCACTACATCATTTCTCCTTAAATTAATTCATAATGTGGCAGAGTTTAATTCGCACTGACCTATCAACCAAATCCTTTCAGAAAGGGGTCAGCTGTGACAGACGTCAGTAACTGTTGTTGTCTTCAACATGCCGCAGATAGATAGGCGAGAAATGGCCGTACGTCCTGGATGGCTAAAATGTCGGATTATTTTCGCAGTTATAGGAATGCTTGTTGGCGTATCTATATGTATTGTGTTCGGTTATAAGTATCACAATTGGAACACAGCGTTATGGGGCCTTATGTCAGGTAAAATCAGAGACATGTTTTTAACCTAACATGTATTACTTAGTGCCTTATTTTCAACATCAGAACAATTACCTATATATATGTTAAACTCAGAATGGTTGATATGAGTTTTTCTGAGTTTATATTATGTAGTCTTTAAAGAGTAAAATAGATTTTTGAAATTATCTTAGGAAAACAGTTGTAATATCTGTTATATACCTTTAAACATTTTTATCATCTGTGCAATATATTGTAATCCCAGGTGTTTGTTGGCACACATAGTAGTGGCATATAGGCTTAGTCACTGTCCTATGATATTTAATGTTTGTTGACATTTGTTGGTAGGAGAGTGACAAAATTGCCATCTGCCAATCCAACTACAATTACTTACATATCTCAGAAAACCTGAAATTTCTTCTTTAAATCAGCAAAGAGAATGTTCCTTTTGCAGGGTCGAAAATATGGGAAAAGGTTAATAACAATATTTTCAGCTTGAGGTGTGAATTTGATCAGTTTATATTGCCATTTTGCATTAGAAAAGTCGGTCAACTTTGATTGGCAGATTTTGATTGGTAATCACTGATCCCCGGCCCTTATGTCCATCGGATGATCCCTGATAGTGACTGTACATCTATATTTATCTACCAGTTCAAGAGTTTTTATTTAAACAGCCTTTTACACTGTCACTCTCCTACTGACAAAATTCAACAATTTTTAAATGTCATAGTGACTACCCGCCCCTACAGTCATAGCTGAAATGAATACAAGACACTCCCCCCCCCCCCAAACCATTTCCCCCCCTGCCACTTCCCCCCCAAAAGACACTTCCCCCCTAAATTTTGAGTCACTT
>JAQQZZ010092514.1:0-17509 GCA_030265115.1 Mopalia vespertina
TTGAAGTTTCTAACATGAATAATTTTCTAGAAATACGCCTTGGAAAATGTAGAGTCTGCTTAAAAATGAAGTGCCAGAAATAGGCAATTAAAGTTTTGTGACTTGAATATATGATCATGGGAAAGCTAAATTATAGGCTCCAATTTAACTGTTTGTAATTAAAATTTCTAATTATTTTTTCACCAACATATTGTTTAACCTTTAACATATAGAGTACCTAACTTTTAATCCAAGCGATAAAAAAAATTTGCTTCATTTTGAGCACAAGGGGTCCAGCAAGACCTTAAGGGCAAAAGCAAAGGTGTCTGTGGTGAGAAGATACACATTTATGTACAAATTGTTACTTAAATGAGATGCATGGAGGTGTTTATGTTAACACTATGTAGCATCTCCAAAGCTCACAAACATGCCAATTATACATTATACAATGGACAGGGAAAACTACGATCACACTTTTACAAAAAACAAAACAATACAGACAGAAAAACAATAGAGTAAGATGTTTCACAGGATTCTGGGAGTGAATTCATTTAAGAGTAAGTGTAATGTGTAGCTGATAATTCCCTACGTGTTGGTGAATCTTGGCACTCCATTGATAACCAAAGGCGAGAGGGCATGCTAATCTAGGCACCATGGGGATTATATCTGTAACCGATATCTCAATAAATATACAAGTAAAAGAGAATATAACTTATTGACGAGGTCCAGAGTGCTAAATGTAAGCACATGTATGTACATATATATCTACTATCAGTCAGCTTAATTTGGTGCTAAATGTCCTCAATGAGGCAATTTCACTCATATGCAACCATCTGGCCTAATATATTTTTTCCAGTCTCGGTATTCTATGGGTTAGGGTTAGGGTTA
Source organism: Mopalia vespertina (assembly GCA_030265115.1). Lineage (NCBI taxonomy): Eukaryota > Metazoa > Mollusca > Polyplacophora > Chitonida > Mopaliidae > Mopalia > Mopalia vespertina. Next base: position 868 of record JAQQZZ010092514.1, read on the forward strand.
GGGTTAACCCTCGGTATTCTATGGGTTAGGGTAACCCTTGGTATTCTATGAACTAGTTGATTATCTTTTCCTTAATGTTAAGACTTCAACAAGAGATAAATAAACTATGTGGTGAAAGTATTCTACCCTCTCAGTGTATTCTACTGACCACTTGTTGGTGCTACCATTAATGCCCAGCATCCAGAGAGAGACAATCAGTGAAGGGGGAAATCAACAAGGGCCAAATTCTGGGGGAAAAAAACAATCACCAGAAACAAATAGTCCCAAGAGGGTAAGAAAATAGCTTTCTAAAGCAAAGAGAATTGTGGTACAAGACAATGGGTACCAAATGGATCAGAAACAATGGGTGCCAAATGGATATTAAACAATGGGTGCCAAATGGATATTAAACAATGGACACCAAATGGATATTAAACAATGGGTGCTAAATGGATAAGAAACAACAAGCCCCTCATAGATAATACAAAGCAACTAAAGCCAGATAGATACCAAAAACAACTGCGGAAATGTCAAAATGCTAATACCTTTGCAAAAACTGTATAAAAAAAAAACCTGAGTCAAACTGTAGAAAGCAGAATACAATTTTTCAGTGCAATCACTACAGTAATCTTGAAAAATAAAATAAAAATGCAGTAAATAGTTCAAATTGACTTTTATACCATGCTGGATTGTAGCAATTCTCAGGAGCCACTGTTTCTATTTACATAATTTCATTTAAAGTCTTCCATTGGTGACAAAACAATTTGAATGTGTTAGGTGGTATTTGACCAGTATCCTATTCCTATAAACATGACAACAAACAAAGATTTTTAAAACTGGGTCAACATTCGGTATAAAACTAGTGCTATGGAGACAAATACATTGTTATATACTTCCTTGATCTTTAGCACCAATATGACTATCAGTAGAGTCTGACCAAATTATTGGGGTCAATCAAGTATTTCTGCCTATTCTTAAATAAGGTCACACTAAACTATGTTGACCAATCATATCCATTCCCCCAGATGAATTTACATATTGCTATTGTGAGACGATAAATAAGCATGAAAGGATTTTCCGAAGACAATTAAGCTTTTCTCTCTGTCCTTAACAAATGCCCCACTAAACTATGTCTGCCAATCAAATCTATTTTCCCATGGGAATTTGCATTTCCCTTATATGGTCATAATAAAGGTTGGTCTATATTGAATATTGTGAGGGAGACATTTGGTAGACAGAACAGAAGCCGACTGATATTACCGAGTATTTGAACAACACACTTTGATTAATGGTGCACCAGTCAATTGGGAAATGTTGAAGTTGTCAGAAATGGTTTGATGGATTAAGGCTGGTCACATCAGGTTAAAAAATTACTTCTAAATATATACATGCATACAAAGAACTGCTCAGAATTCCACAGAATTAAGTCACTGCATTAGGATTAACAATGATCTGGAATTAGGCCAATCAAATTGACATAAGCTAGAAGAAACTCTTAACACATATCTTTCGCAATGCATGCAAGCATAAATGTTATTTATCAAGAAGGAAACATTATGTTAACAGGTTCCTTCTATTTAAGCTCCACATAAAGCCTGGCATTAGTATGACACACTAAGACATCCATTCCTGACAAACACTCATTCAACAAATAACTTTGGCTATAGTCATAGAGTTAATTTGCATAATTTGCATGCATTTTTTATACAGCAAACAGAACTAATAAAGAAGCAATCATAGACTGCTTGAATGTATGCCCCACCCCCGGTAAATGACAGAAACAAAAATAAACAAAACAGTAAACTGATATTGTTTTATTGACAATGGCAAGGGTAACTACATAAGTTATCTGAAGACATAAATCTGATGATGTTAGTAAAAAGCTTTACCTTGCACATCTTCATAAATATGGAGAAGAATGTTGTGTGTAAGTGGTTTGCTACATAGTAAGTGAGTTATGGTCCGGACAAGATATGTTTGACAACAGAGGGCTTATTTTCATAATTTCGGTCGAAATTTGCATAACTTTGTGGGAAAAGTTTCACGTTCCACATGTCCATATTGTGAATGATGTTGTATGAAAGTTTCAAAGTCATACCGTTGAATAGTAACTGAGTTATGGGCCGGACAAGATATGTTGGACGAGAAACAGCTAATTTGCATAATTAAGGTCGAAATTTGCATAAATTTGCGGGAAGAGTTTTATGTTGAATAGTAACTGAACTATGGTCCGGACAAGATATGTTGGACGGCAAACAGCTAATTTGCATAATTTAGATAGAAATTTGCATATATTAGTGGAAAAAGTTTTATGTAGCACATCTGCATATACAGAAGAATATTATGTGTAAGTGTTAAAGTGGTATGCTACATAATAACTGAGTTATGGTTCGGACAAGATATGTTGAACGGCAGACAGCTTATTTGCATAATTTTGGTCAAAATTTGCATAAATTTGCGGAAAAATTTTACGTTGCACATCTGCATATGGAGAAGAATGTTATGTGTAAGAGTTAAAGTGGCATGCTACATAGTAACTGAGTTATGGTCCGGACAAGATATGTCGGACGCACGCACGCACGCACGGACCGCCGGACGGAAAAACCAATCTCTATATATATGCCTCACCTATATATAAATATAGGGGGGCATAATAACACATTACAACTCTCTCCTCTCCCAAAACCAACAACGGCAACACTACCAGTCTGTAAAGGTCATTTGAAAAAAGTACTAATACTACCACTGTTTAACATCAATTCAGTAAATTTTAGTTTGGTCTCATTCGAGTCCAAAATATCGATTACTCTGACAAAGTGAAGTTCAATGGAACGTTGTGACTTACATTATTGAAATCAAATATGTAGCTGGTGGCCACTATCTTGTTACGGTGTTTGGTAAAAACCGTCTCCGCCACTTTCTTGTTCGGGTAATCGTAAGAAAATGTCATCCCATCCTTGACAAAAATAGAATACGTATACAAAAATGAAACAAAAATAAAACTTACATCAAGGAAAGAAGGCATCCATGGTTGATTCTTCCTAAGTCATTTTGATACAGATTTGAAATATGTGGACATAACATGTCTAATTCTACTGAGCTGACCTAATCCAAAACGTACACAAATATTATTATTGTTTATCTTAAAGTCCTTAAGGAGTAAAAAATACAACCATTATCTTTTCGTGGCTTTTGCAGTTATTTCCAAATGATTTTCATATTAACAACACATATTTTGAGAAAGAGGAGGACTTAAAGATTTTAAATATAATGTTATATTATGATTCATTTTATTTAATATTGGCATAAATAAACAAAAACATCAAATAATATTTAAAAATGGACCTTTGTTTATAACTCTAATTTTTCTTAGATGCTTGGAATTTTTTCTTCAAAATTCCATGTCTTGCACGATTGATAAAAATATATTTAAAACCTAAAAATCCGCCCTTAAAAAAATATTTGTTGATATCTTCAAAAGGAAAATCAATTTAAAAATCTGCGTGACGGTTTTTTAGATAATGGCTTAAAGATTGTTTGTGCCAAATTCCACAAAAAGACTTTGTGGAAATAGTTTTCGAGAAATGAACTGTTTAAACGTTACAAATCAAGACAAATAAAAGCTGAGCAAACAGCCTTAACGTGTGTAAATGGTTGAACACACAATAAATGTAATAAACAACAGGCTCTTTTAATTAAATGAAAATGCTGATTAGAGTTTTATCTATTGCATTAGTTTTTTTTTAGACGTCGTAGATACATTGGAGCAACATACTATAAGGAATTATTTGTCAGAACTAAAGATGAGTTCAAAGTTACACAACGTTACAACGAGATTATGCAGCAATTGACCCCTGCTTATATAGCCTTTAGCCATCAATTAAACGTACCTAATATATCTAATAATAGATCCAATTAAAGGACAATGTATTCATTCACCTTAGATTCCCTTGTTTAAAATTTAACTGCTTACATAATTCAAATTCCGTCATTACCCCAGAGATAGGTCAGTTGGCAAAGCTCACCAACTGTAAATGAATGTTTTTAGATGTAGAAAAGAACATTTGTCACGTCCCTTAAAGACAAATCTTAGACGATTTTGAAAATCCTATAGGATCCTTGAAGATAATTATCAAATCCTATAAGATTTAGAAAATCCTATAAGATTCCATACAAAATTCTACAGGAGTTTTGACAAAAAGGATTTTTTTTTGTATGGGTTTACCGGGAAAGGAACGTAAAACTTAACTGCATAATCACGTTTTGCGTTTAATTATGTACGGTAAAATAATATAATGGTGGTAAAATCAAACTGTCTCAGAGAAGTGAATGAGTTTTAAATTTCTCAGTAATAAGCCTGCCAAGATGAACTATGTTCGCATATGCTTTAATAGTTCACCATGTTAATCCTAATCCATATCATTATTCTGTTAATTCACAGAGTATTTGTTGGCTAAATCACAGCGTTGTTCTGTTTATACACAACATTGGAACTTTAGGTCACAGCTTGCCTAGCCAAATTCACAGCTACGAGTGTACATACCTTTGCTTTGTTTCGGAAAATTATAGCTTTAGTTCACTGTGATGTAACGGAATATTATCGATTACCATGGGAATTGCCCTCGCAAAATCTGTTTACTCACCCCAATCAACTTGCCTCTGCTGAAGAAACTCGCCATTGCGGTTAGTTCTCCGGCGTATCCCTCCCACTGGTCAGGGGAACAGCAGCCCTCCGCACCTTGAGAAGCGACGTTACCCACAACAGACCACAACACTAACAAAACCAACATGTTTGTGGATGATGCAGTGTTGCAGTGATAATTCTGTCTGGATTAAGTAACTTCACTTCAATATCCCACTATTTATATATGTTTATACAATTATAGCTAGAGGCAAGACTCGTTTTAATCATGAATCCGTGACAAAAATTTAAATTAGTTATATAAATTGACAAAAAGTGTATGCCAGAAAACTTTTAGCTTTGGGACTTTTTCTTTTTGTGTTCTCTCCAATTAAGTAATGGTTATATATTTAATGCGTAGAAACAAATCTCTTTATTCCAGAAAACATTAAACTTTTCCCTTTCACACTCCCCAATAAATGTTTATTGTTGATTTACGTTGTTTATGTTTTGGTTCCTTACGGAGATTGAAAACATATATTATTAATAACAATTATTTCTTTTTATTTCTTCATTTAATACTAGAAGGCTTTTGCAGAATTTCAAATTCGAGTATCAAACTAATTTATCACCTTCCAACCTTGCAAAACAGGCATTGCTTTAGAAAACAAACGAACATAACAGCAACTAAAAAAAGCCCTCGGGGTAAGGGCAGTTTGTTTGGAGAGTAGCAAAACTGTTTTACTTAGCTTTATCAAATGTTATGGTTGTAATAGTGTCAATTACTGTTGGAATACACCGCCGTCATATAAGTGAAATAATCTTGAGCCCGGTGTTAAACACTAAACAAAAATTAATAAAATTAGTTCCAACATGTAGCCCTATATACTTTGATATTAAAATATTCCTTTTCGAATGAATTGTTTACAAGTTGTAAATCACGAGAAAATGTTATACTTTCGCAGACCGAGTGTCTGCTGAATAAGTAAGAATGCTGTGTATTCTCTACACTATACGATGATGGTGCCACTTGACATTATCGTCGGACTGAATCAAAACTGTACTTCCCAAATTATGTTAATGAAATATCCTCAAATAACAAAGGTGCTTATTTATTGAATGATAACCTAATGATATATAAGATGCTAATGACATATAACATTTATACATTTCTATAACTGCTACTGAGCCTTCACATATACTGTTTAAACCAATCAGAGCGTATCTAAGATGCTTCAGATGTCATCAATGAGTCGCAGGCCTATTGTCTTAGCGATCTGGGTTTCGACGTGTGTGTTAATGTGTCTGCAGCATCTCACGCTTGTCCCCGTATATTTGCATCAGCTAACCTAATGACCCCCACAGTCGCGTACTCTATTGTGTGTATGGATGCGTGTGTGTTCCCTCCCCCCTCCTCCCCCCCCCCCCCAAAAAAAAAAACCCCTTCATGAATTGAAGAAATTGAAACACAATTTCACCTAAGTGGGAAAAGGGGTTTTGTGTTCTTTTGGCTTTAAGCGGACCAGGTACTTCCACTGATCATTATATGTTTACAGCTTTAGGCTTTAAGTCTGCATTTCCGTTTTTTTTTTACACGAAACACGTATATATAATGAGCAATCATTTTAATCCATATTCGACAATTTCCGCCGCATTCTCCTGTATAAGAGTTTTTGTTTGTTTTCTTCGATATATCCCTCTGCGATGGATCCCCATCGATATATGATGATTGATGACCATAAATCAAACTTTGAGGACAGCCACGTCAAAATATTAACAACGATTTTAATGTATGAAGCAAGGTACTATGCGTTACTATGATAACCGGTACTAGGAATTAAGACCCTATGTTGACATTTTGCGCAGCGATATCATGTGTGTCATCACACTCCCATCACACTGCCATCATAGGCTCTATGCGGATAATGGCAGCAGTTTGACATTGCATAGAGTCTGTGCAAGATTTGTCGTTCGTTTCTCTTCGTTTTTCAACACGGGCTGCAATACTATTGTTCTTTCCAGGACGTCAAGAGGCGGGTCTTGCGACAGCCACAGTTACAGTTGCGGAAAAATTCTGCTGCTCAAAAATGTGTAAATCTGTAATGTGGGTCAATACAAAATGGTTTATGATTTTGCATTTTATGTAACTATATATGCTTTGCGCAAGGTCAAACGTCATCACGCTGTGAAAGTTCACTTTGGAACTACATAAAGCGTCAAAAACATTTTGTTCCTTTGACGTCATTATTGGTGTCATGTAATCAAGGTGTCACGTGAAACCAAAATATAGTGCCGAGTCCCACAAAGAGGAGGATGAACAGCGGACCTACGGTAGAGAATGGTTCCAACGAGTTATTGTAGACAATACTTCGTCATCTTTTGCGACAAGCTTGGACGATGCTTTGTTGACAACCAGACTTCAGCGCACTTTTCGCAAAGGCCCGAAAGGTGTGACGTCACCGAAAGGTTGTGTACTATTTCACCAGTCAAAATGGCGCTACTGAAATTTGTTCAGAAGGACAATCCTGGAGCCCGTTGCTCGAACGACTATTAGTCGCTAGCTCCATATGTCGCTAATAGTGTATAAGAGATAGACCAGCAGCATGGCGTGACGTAATCTAATAGCGGATTAGATGGGTCTTATATATGGTACGATAAAACTGAATGAGTGTGTGCCTGACAAAGAAATTGTCACAAAAACTATAGAGACGATGATTGAGACTCTTTTCCAACAATATACGTGGAAAGCAGTGGGATAAATTTTACAATCTCTCACAAAAAATATTGGATTTTTCTATTGAGTCCTATATAATCTTATAGGAGTCTATATGCTTTTTCTATGAAATCCTATAGGATTTTATAATTGTCAAAATCCTATATGACTTTCTATTAGGGGTGGAGAAAACAGTCCAAGACATGCCATGCGAGTCTATCGATATATACAAAATAACAACAGACACTTAGCTAATTGGAGCTAATTTAATTTAAGGATAATTAGACCATAACTGACATTTAAATTTTTTTTCCAACAGAGGTCCCTCAGCGTGAACCTAATCTTGGGCCTACACTTATCTCCATGCCGGAGTAAGCGCCGTGTGTCTGATTATTGAATGTTTGATGGCTAGACACATGATACTGAATCAATGATCGCAGCTTAATCAGGTGTTTGTCTTGCACTTGTTGTGTGACCGAGAAATCGGAGACTTTTGTGTGTAGGTCCAAGGGAAATTACTCTGTTAGCCTTTTTGCGTTGTTACAGTTACAAGTTATACTCATATAAATACATGTGTACAACGTATAGATCCAGCTTTAAGTCTGTACATATTACCGAGCCCAGGAACGTTTATTTATTACTGGTCTATAATCATTCATATAGGTTTTAGAACAAAAACCTGAACTCTCTATTCATTACATTGAAGATGTAAGCCTTTATTTGTATAAGGGTGTGTTACTGTTCTTGATACATGGATAGTCTGGTTTAATGGTTGAGTTTTGTCCAGTCTGTGATATATCGGTAAACAGCCAGTGTCCAGTCACATCAACCATGTGAACTGATGTCCTACCCCAGGTCAATGGACATGGCTGTTATTTAAACACGGCCAAATCAACACACAACAAAAGACACTGGATTCCTGTCCAGTCTAAATGATGCCCTTTTTTATTTACCCTAGGGGTTTTCTGACCCCTATTCTCTGGACTTCCTCGTCTCGTTTTACCGGCTTAGAATCTCCAATGGCCAAGCATCAAACTTCTCAAAATATCACAGTAAAAAGTTCAATATTTTTGTTTCATTACCTACGTGACGGATTAAGGGTTTAGTGACAGATTAATGAAATATTGATTCAAAAGTTAACGTGAACTCCCACGGCCCTTCGCATACCTTTGCTGTGTCATATGGCCTACTCTATATCACCAACAGAGACAGTTTTAAATTCACGTTTCCCAGCCTCAAATGGCACTTGATAGGGCACGAAAGTCTTTTCCATATCTAAAAGACGAAAAACTAATTGAGACTCGGAAAATCGGTGAGTTTGCATGCTTATTTAATGGTCATCAGTCTCGACTGTCAATGCGTAATTAACTTATGGTATAGGAGTAAAGTAGTCTAAAGGGATGCCAGTGGATGCACCTGAGTCGTGCACAATAGACAAGTTACGTACGTAGGATGCTTTCAGGGGTAACACAGGAGGGTACAACTTTGATAGGGGTAAACGTCGGTACACAGACGACAACAGTAGTAACACAGTAGGACTAAGCTAACTAACAGGGCACTACTATAGCACCTGTATCCTAAGAAATTATTAAGACAGTTAGAATTACATCCGTGGTAGCACTGAGGTCCATTGTTAGGCTAAGGAATACGCAGAAGGTCACAACGATTGTATAAGTAAAGCAAGGGGTCCTTATAAACTAGACCAGGAGATGATTGTGGCGGACAGAACTATATCGCGGACAACACTAAGGCCATAAATATGTCTGGTGTAACACAGGAAGCCGGGGGTAACACACGACGTTATAGGTATATGTCAAGTGTAACTACGAGAATCGTAACTCCGCTAACAGTAAGCAGAAGCTACTACCTGTACCAGTTGTTACGGCATAATGAGACGATTACTTCGACACAAGTATATTTCAAGTGTAACTCAGGGAATCATAACTATGCCGGAAGTACCTCAAGCGAATTACAAGGAGTCACCATCCGTCAGCATTTAATAAAACTAAGAAAAAGAAGAAACAAAGTAAAAAAAAGTCGTAAAAAAACGGCGTAAATTGTGCGGTCGTAGCAAGACAAATTACAGCTGTATAAATGCACCGAGACTATGCGTTGATGTCATTCAGCTGTACATCAATCCAATTCCCTTTTTATAGATACCAGTCACCCAAATCAAACAAACAAACAAATTGTAAAGATACTAACAAGTTTAATCATTTTTAAATGAATAAAATTGTTCAGTTTTATGTTCACCTACATAACCCATTTTCAAATTTTATGCACCTTTAGATTATTGTGAAGGGAGAGCACCTTCGCCACTTCCTGGTAAGACAGCAATGGTGCGGGTTTATCCTAAAGTTCTCAGTCTGCGTTAAAAAGCTAGATGGTACTTGATGGTTACAAAATGCCAGAATACCTCAATTGACACCCATTTGCAGTTGTCTGCACTTGTAGAGACAAATTCAGACAATGACACGTTTTGAAGAGATATTTTGTATCCAAACTACCAATCTCAACCCGTTTCCAGAGAATAGTGTCCCATTCAATTGGTTCGGATTGGAAAGTGAGAACAGCAATGTAGAATTCTGACCTTAATAATTATGTTTAAGAACTACTCAATCCAAACGCATTGTTGAAACTTTACAACCCCCAACGGTCATAAATACTTTGTCGAATTTGAGAACTGTAAAAAAAAAATATCGTAGAAAAGAAATGAGGTTTGAAGATTGTCGTTTTGCTCACCGATATATTGAACCTGTTGCTTAAATTTGAATCTTAAATTAAATCTGGATATCACCTTCACATAGATATTTGCCCGCATCTACAAGCGTTTAAATGTTTTGCCTTGCGGGATAAGCTTATCGTCTCTCCCATCCCGCACGCCAAACATTTTAACAATGCGTGGTCGCGCGCAGCTAACGAACCGATTAATGCTTTACGCCATATTCAGCGGTATTTTAGCTACGCTGTGGGTTGAATTTGTAAACAATATTTGATGGAGTTATGTAATGACAATACTAGTCACCAGTGCCCTAAGGTCTGTGCATCAAAAAGAGCAACAAATCAAATTAAGATAAGTGATTGGAATTGTGTTATATCCAAATGACATGAAGTCCAGCATAAAATTCAGCCTAAGGTTGTCCAAACCTCCCGACAAGCCCGTCTTCTGATAAACAACGATACATCCGTGAGTGTTTGTATTCGTTGTCATTTTCTTGAAACACTGCTTCCAAAACAAAAAGATAGGTTAAAAGTGATTTAAAATTCATCTGTTGGTTTCAATAAACTTGTTAAATGTTTCTGGTACAGGATTTAATAAAAAAAACTTTCTTGGTTTTAGTGGTGTTGATTTCTTGATTTTTTCTCGAAATGTTTGTGTAGCCGAATTGCAATGTTTTATTATAGTCAGGCTGAAGACTGGTATCGATTCTTCGTGAACATTATCAGTATAGTGTTATTGTTTGTGCCACTTGTTACATGTTTTCTCTTCAATGCTGTTGGTCATGGCGGCCTTTCTTCGTTGTAGATCTATGGTGCCAGTGCTATGCTGTAAAGCTCTTCAGGGCGGCAAATCGGATGATCCGTGCCATTCCTACTCATCATGCCACCATCACCCATCCTGAGTTGCTCCGAAGAATTGTACAAGCCAATATCAAAAGATAAGGCAGGTTTATCTTCAGGGCGTACTGCATCCAAATTAATAATCTGAGGCATTCTGAGTTTGATGGTGGTTTGTAGGGTATAACATAACGTCCATGCATGTGCTGGCGCAGCAATGATTGGTGGTGCTCAACCCTGGTTACAGGTGGCTTCTTGTTCACCAGCCAATGGTACGCAGAACATCTTTGTTCTAAGCTCTATCAGTAGAACATTCCGTAGGGTGGAACAAGGTTCAGTAGTCTGTCGTTTAACAGAAGTAGGAACAGTCTACTCAATTCGTCTTCAAAGGTATACGCTCAATTTATTTGACACAGAAAGTAAGGACTTGCTGGCTCACTGAAGTGGCGGCTTTGAACACCCTCGCAGATCAGTAACAGTACTAGGTAGATCTTTTTGAAATGGAATCGAATTGCAATTGACAAATTTTGCTTCCAATTTGTTGGCCATCATGGCATCTTATAGAAATGGCCAATAAGAGGGATGTCTCTACTAAAGTTGATGTTATCCATTGCGAATAAAACACCACAGTTGGATGATGTTTTTGTAATAGGAGTGTCTCGACTAAAGTTGATGCCATCCATTGCGATACCACAGTTGGATGGTGCCTTGTGGGAGATCCATGAAAAACGGGTATGTGAGTCCATTTGCAAACAACTGTGGTATTCTTGTGTAGGGCATAATTTCAAGCCTAACCAAGTTTTCCAGAACATGTTAACTACTGACCTTAAGAACTTGTCTTCCACTACCTACCCAGGCGCTGTACAAGGATTCCAACATTTGCAGAACTAAATTCACCGTATTTTATACATGCGTTAAAGACCCAAGTGTTGACTTAGCTATAATATGGAAGTTTTGAATCGCAGAGTGGTTTTTAAAAACGTTTATTCCCGATTTACCTACCAACTAAGGCAGAGAAAGCTAATGTAAAATTGCCTTGAGTTCGACGTTAAGTAGCATTTGTTTTGACTACTTTTCCCTCTGCATGTGGACATAAATAGATTTTGTTGTTGTACTAAAACGAAAAAATAAATAAAAATTCTTATTCACAAATGACTATTTAGCTTCACTTGTGTTACTTTTTATTATTATTTATTTTCCGTGGACTTGTAACATACAAGTGTCATGTCATGTTCTTAAGTTCAGCAGTTGTAAAAGGTTGTCAAGCATTATCAGAGTGCCAGGGCCTTCTCCTCGCTTCATCCCTGTCACTGTCTCAATTCTGTTCAAGTTTCCTGTGATTAACATTTCCAGACTATAAACTGTTATGTTTAAACTGTGCCGTCATTCTGTTTTGACTGAGATTTGTCTGGTCGTATCGAATGCGTCGAATGTTAAAATGCCATTTTCGTGCCGATATCTATATATTTCGGCGGAAGGTGTGTTTCCTATTCAGTAATTTATTAAAGATATTGCTTAGACAGTCACGTGAGTGAGAGTTTCAAAACGTCATTGGTCGAAACGCTGACTACATGGTCAAGTGATAGGTTGTTCGGAACTCGATGATTAAACAGGCGTCTTAGATTGGGTATTTTCTCCAGCAGCCTTTGACTAGATCGGTTGGTGGTTTGATTGTTCAGAAGTCAATTCAACGCAATTAAAGAGACAGCATTTTGTCGACAAGGATTCTCAATGAAGACACAGCCAAAACTAAAGTACAAACGCAAACATCAGTTTAGCAACACAGTTTTTTCAAGTTAATTTGTTCTAGCTTTAAATGGGTGCGAGTCCCACGGCTGCGTGTTTTGAACTACTGATCGATTATTTTTCAATGCACCAGTCACAGGTTCGAGTCCAACAGTCGACCCCATGAGTATGCTGGAGTCACACAATGTGCGTCAAGCAAAAGAGGGATCCTTGTTTTTCTTTTTTGAGAAAGACAGAATAAAAAGTGGCAATCTGTCGTTCTATTAGCGAAATACCCAAATACGATGAAAAATCAGAAGTCCATTAACTAGAATTAGGAAACACCGAGTTATATAGGTAGTGCAGACGACATTGTTCCTATCATTCATGTTATAAGAGATTGGATGACTTCAGCTATAAGATGTGAGCACAAAATCGTTTGCATAGCGTTATTTAGATTTTAGGCGGTAGCAAAGAGTCGGTAATGCTCGGTGACCAATTTACTTAGAACTCCAGTTTTGAATAATGCCACTGTCGTTGCTCAGATCAGGATCGGTTCAATACGCAGCCAAGGATTCGTGCCTAATTTAATTATGTGTCTGCCGGTGCCAAATCCAATTTTCTTACGCGTTATTATTTAATTACTTAAGACGATCGAACCCAAGTCCGTTACCTTGAAAAATAAACCAGTTCAATTCTGTCATAAATCAGACTTTTATTGAAAATTTTTCTGAGAGTCCACTATTATTGGACATTTTTGCTTGGACAATTCCCATGAGAAGGCGCGCCAGTTCATTTTGTAAGGTTAAGTCAGATCAAATCATGATAAGGCCCGCCAGTTCATTTTGTAAGGTTAAGTCAGATCAAATCATGATATGGCCCGCAAGTTCATTTTGTAAGGTTAAGTCAGATCAAATCATGATAAGGCGCGCCAGTTCATTTTGAAAGGTTAAGTCAGATCAAATCGACTTGTCGAACGTTCAGTTTTATTCAGAAATTGCCTTCCCAAATGGTTCGCCACAAGAGGCGCTGCGTGAAGCTTAATTTGCCGATTTTAGATTTAATGCCGGATTCACCACTGAATAAGGCGTTTCACACTTCTAGTGAATGGACTTCTGATTAAAGACCAATTAAACAAACTAACTATTACTAGTAAACGGCACTTTGTTTGTGGAGATTTTGTTTCATGCATAGTCAATAGAGCCAAACATTTCACATTGTATGGTTGTGTTTGTGTGAACTTCTGGTCGAATTCATCGCTGTCATTTAGTTCCAAAAGTTATTTAGACTGGCACAGCGATATCGATTAATTATAAGACATAAGAATCGTCTCATGTTCCAGACTTCGACTAACTAAAACCGATGAATCATGTCATGTTATTGATACTCCCGAAGTCCAGTTTCCTCAATTGATCTTTATCTCGAGTTGTTAGGGGTATGCATGCAAGCATCTCGAAATAAGGCAATACCAATTTATCTGAAATAGTTTTCAAATAAACTGAACCGCTATATAACTGAAATAACCCATCAGCGTGGCGTTAATCAATCAATCAATCAATCAATCAATCAATCAATCAATCAACCAACCAATCAATCAACCAATCAAGCAATCAATCAATCAATCAACCAACCAACCAACTAATCAATCAATCAATCAATCAGTCAATCAACCAGCCAGCCAGCCAGCCAACCAACCAACCAACCAACCAACCAACCAACCAACCAACCAATCAATCAATCTTTTGAGCAACAAAGTTCTAGTCTCTTATAGATTTAATTAGCGTACAGAAAAGAAACACAAAACATTAATGATTTTTAACTTTAAAAGTTACACATAACAAACATCTGGGCACAATTGTATTGTTGTCGTGAATTGGATGATCTATGGTTGCATGGCTGAAATATAAAACAGAACCTTGGACAATTAGAATCGGTAAGTTCAATGGCTGTCATCATGTCTGAGGCGGTTCTCTATCATTCACCACGCGCACACCGGATGTACCATGTATACAGATGCCAAAAACAGCCAAACAAACGAAGTCCATGCCCTGTAGTCACAGAACCATGGTTTGTCCCTCACTCTGCTGCAATGGAAATGTCATTCAGTTGTAGGCCTATTCTAAGCTCGAGTCATACTGTGTGTTAGCCCTGGGGCCGAGGTTATGAAAGTCCCTGAGTATACTCAAGATGATGATTCGTGCCCAGGTAAGTCGACACCAGAGTGTATGTTCGAAAACCGTGGTTATAAAAAAAGTTGGAACGCCTTATCTGAGCACGAATCCTGAACAAACTCCGGACCATGCTCACGACCGTACTCAAAGGGACTGCTGAGTTGTTTTTGAGAATTTACTGGTTGCAAATTACTTTTAACATACACTTTTCGATTCGATTTTGAAAATTAGACCTTTATAAAATGTTCAAAATATTTTATCAGCGATCAAAAAATCTCGTCGAAGCAGACGACGAAATCAGCATAGAGTATTCAGTAATTCGGATCAGATATTGCTTCGCCAGTCCAAACAATGTAATGGCGTTTGTCGAAACGCTGACTACATAGTCACATGGTGCCGTGTGCCTTATATAGCTTGCTTAAGACGCTGGAATGGGCAAAGCATTTATACTCAGCAGAGTACAATGTACGTTCTCAAAACAATTAATAATCACTGATTAAGAGCGCAGCTGAGGGGAGCATGATATCAAGAGTGAGCGCACAGCCCGACTTGAGTATGCTCATGTTTTTATAACCTCCGTCGGCCCCGGATTGCCAATGATCCAGTGTTCGGTACTTCTTATAGATAAATATATACAAAATTATAGAAGCATCCTTTCCATTTTGCTATTTGAAAGACTGTGGGATTTCACACTATATACATATAAAACATCCCCAAATTTAATTGCACCAGATAAAATGATTTATCTGACATTAGCTGACAGCATAACTCCATAGACTAGTCTATAACAATGTGAAACTTTTAAACACATTCGCACCTCCTGTTAATTAATTCTTTATATCTTCTACTCAATGGATATGTGATTTGAATGTTTAACTTTTACAGAGTCTTGGTAACATTTTCTGTCCATTACAATTGTCAAGTACACCTCAAAGTATTATTTTCGTCAAAGCGCGTCAGAGGCAGCTTTACAAAGGGAGATAATTGGTGTTAAAAAGACACGCGGTGAATAATCCCCCTTGACAAGTGCGTCGCCACACAAGGTTACATGTGAAGGTCTGGAGATGGATTTGAGTAAGCTTCGTTAGATCGAGATACCATTTCCATACGTTTATCGAACGGAGTTTTCTCCCTTGGCCAGTCAGGGGGCGTTATTTTTGAAGAAAATATCATGTGGTCCCGAATGGCGCCAAAAAAGAAATACCCAACAAGTGTCCCTGAAACAAAAAGAGAAATACAGACATGGTCAGTTTCCTTATATGTGAGAGTTTTTAATAATTTAAATAATTAACTTCTTCATGTAAAATCAATGGACGGATGTGAATTGTGAGGGTGAGAATCTATCACGTGTCAGGTTAAGCGTAACCAGAAGAAAACAGCGATTAATGTGTTCACGCGAAATCACGTCATTGGTACTGTTCCCACGGTTACAGCTGTTAAAGTGGTATACAGATGAAGATTTAACCGTTAAGAAATGTAAGTAATTAGTATTGATGTTTCCGTTCCAGCAAAACAACGGAATTTACGATGTGTTTTAAAGGCGAAAAAGTGTTATATGCAAGCGAGTTGAAAATGCAGCCGTCTCGACCATTTCGCGATGTCATCGTGGGTTGGGACTCTTAAGTCAGAACTGTGCACGATTCATACTCCGGCCATCTGCCTAGGGGCAGTTAGTTTGAAGAGAAGCAGTACAGTCTTTACTTAGCACTGGAGGAAAATTATTGTTGGAATACACCACCGACATATAAGCGAAATACCCTAAAGCACGGTGTGAGAAAATCAATCAATCAATCAATCAATCAATCAATCAATCAATCAATCAATCAATCAATCAATCAATCAATCAACCAATTAAATAATCAATCAATCGATCAA
>JAQQZZ010092525.1:0-17509 GCA_030265115.1 Mopalia vespertina
TAGTGGAGAGGTTTAGTGTGATAAAAATAACATCAGGGGGTGTTCTTTTTCTGTCCTTCAGAGGGTTTACTTTTACCTTGTGGGTTAAGTTTTAACCATACTGCATAAACAAATTTTCGTTGGGCATAGGGGTGGGGTGTATTTGTAACGCTTTGAAACTATTCCAACTGTGAAATTCATTACACAAGGGTGCGTTCTTTCTTTTTTGCCCCTCTGCTTTTGAATTCTGCTCTCTCCCCCCCCCCCCCAGTTATACCAGTATCCACCCACTAACCCCACCCACTACTGTCGTCTGTACTTCGCCCCCAACAATCTCCCTTATCCATCTTCAGTGTGACATTTACCGACACATCGCCCGTTAGCAACCTCCTCCAATCTCATTCCCATTTAACAATGGTGGTTCTGTTAAAGGTTATACTCCTAAGAATGACATTGAGAGTCGCTACTTGATACACCTTCAAGCTATGTTCGGTATAAAAAAAAAATTAAATTGGATACTACTTCTCTCGTTTACGATTACAAAAACATATAAATAATCCAGAGACCGGGGTATTTTTCTTTGCATAAAATACAGAAAATCAGAATAACCATTTTGAAATTAAATAAGTATATCTTGTGAAGCTCTGTGACAATTTCAGCAAAAATTATCATTTTTAAAAATACAATGAGTCCGGAACATCACCTTACAATGATGTGTTTAGAATTGTCATCCTAAAAACTCGGCTTTAACGAATACATGAAAATGTTTCAAGACACTCGGATTACATGTTTTAGAAACACATTTATACGGTTTATCAATTGAAATTAATTTTTTTGCTAGTGTATTATTTCACTTCAGGGAGACGAGGCGCGGGGGCGGGGGAAGTGGTTATAATAAATAACGTATTTTTTTAGGTGGGCAGGTAATTGGGCAAATGAAATAACACCAGCTGGTCGTAGAACATTTGATTATAACCGTCGCCATCTTACCCCCATGACTTGCGTACAGTCCGCTTGGTCATAAACCAGGACCATTTTGAATATAGTGATATTCGCTAAAATGGCGTAAACTGTGCGGTTGTAGCCAGGCAAATCACAGCTGTATAAATACACCGGGACTATTCTATGATGTCGTTTTTGTGGTACGGGTTGATTAAGTACATTGTACAACTCCTGGCAGACGAATGGACCCATTCTAAAATAAAAGCGATTCTATTTCCTTCGTCGAGACATTGACTCTAAGATAGACCCGGGCCATCTTGTTTTGCACTATTTTTATTTGCTGATTTGTGGTTAACATCGCCCCAAATATTGGCGGAAATTAATGCGCGATGGCCTGGCATGGCGTACGAGAATTTCTTAGTCTCGTCCACTATAGAAACTCCCGAGAATACGTTGGAATGGACCTGTTTATTCATATTTATTATCACCTAAAATTGGAATAGAAATTGAAACAGAGAATTTTTTCAGAGCAGCAATAATAATAATAGTAGACTATACTGTGGTTTTAATTCTGAACAAAAATAATGAGTTCACTTTGACTTAAGGTTTAGATTTGCTGATCAAACTGTATTACGGAATAATTTTAACTAAGGAAATAGGTATATACTTTATTGAATAGATAGTTAAGAAAATTTTGCAGGCGGTGACGCGCCCGAGAATCGAATCACGACTCTTGGAGTCAGGCAAAAAATCTCTAGCAGATCAAATGCCGGTCACCAAGGCCACATCGGCCTTCTACTTTTGCTTTCTTGACGACACAACACATATTTTATACAAACACGTGTTAAATCTGACATAACATCTATGTATTAGCCCAGATATTTATCACCTGACATTTAGCCGAATATAATCACAGGTGTGTTAATTGTATGATAGACGAACGACATACGCTTATCTTTTTTTACCTGTTATTTTAAAGCGGTAGTAAGTAGGGTATAGCCTGTTGATTTAAATTAATCAATAAACTGAGACGACATGGAATTTTGTGTTATTAAATCATCCGGGAAAACTGGGGGTTTTTTTCTCTTATATCATACTAGATATATTTTGGGGTTAACACTTTCTTAGTGTGAACAGATTATATTTCAGAAAATTGTGTTACAATACTTGACCTGTTTTTTAAAAACAGCAGTAAGTAGGGTAAGGTTTGTTGATTTAAATTAATAAAATTAGAGCATTCGGAAAAAACTGTTTAAATGTCATTTTCTCTTATATCTCGACAAACCGCCAACGCTTTCCACTCGATCCTCGTCACATATACCATCTGGCCAGTCTGTCTAATTCCCACCGATACATGTTCCCGATAAACTGTTAATATATCATTTTCAGACAATAATTACAAGTATTCTATGTCGTCACATCTGACCCAGTGACGTTTTTCTTAAATCGTACGCCTCCATATAGTATACATCTGAAGGTCAATTAAAACAAAATGTCGATCCATCTTCTTCGCCCCCGCTGTCAATTTTTACGGAACATTTCACATTGACAGCAAGGCAGATTTATGTTGAAAAGTATAAAGTTTAAGTTGAAAGCAGTGGAAGGTATATTTGAGTGTGTGGGAAAAAAATTTATTTGCTTTACTAAAAGATCAAACCTCTGGCTAAGGGCAGTTTGTTGGAAGAGTATCCATTCTGTCTTTGCTTAGCACTAGAGGGAGATTGACTTTCCAACTTTATCAAAAAACCTCACATGTTATGGTTGTGCTAGTGTCAAATATTGTTTGAATACACTGCCGTCATATAAGTGAAATACACGAAGCACGCGTAAAACACCAATCAATCACTGAACGATCTTTTCAGTTCGGCATATTGGCCGCCATTGATGTGCGACTACGGTCTAGTTTAGGCCCTATGTTTATGGGCTAAAGTATGTTTGTTTGTGTTTGTTTGATTGGAATTTAACGTCTTACTGAGGTGTATATCACCTATATGACAACGGATTGTCAACTTTACACTGTATCTTACCTAGAAACGATGGAAAATCGGGAGGAAATATCCCGCCCTGACACAAATAAATCCCTTTTAGTTGAAGTGATGTGTTCATATGTCACGTTACGGTATGTATAGCCGCCACATTTTTACTCTGGCATGTTTTAAAATGACTTTTAACACATAATAATTTATATGAAGGATCTGGCAATGTTTTGTTTTTGGAGGGGGGGTTCTTGCATTTTATCGCCAAGTTTAAAGCCTCAACAACTCCACGCAACTCAAATACATCTTCATCTGTGTGCATATGTGACATTTAACTGAATGTAGTTTGCATGCATATTTTCTCTGGCATGTTTAATATTTACTCTTTTAAGCATAATTCAGAGATTTCTCTTAATTCATAAATAGTCACTCAGACGATTTCCGTTTAAAATCGGAAGTCGGCATTGAGCCAGGAAAAGCTAATTCACTTGAGGTCTTATCTTACCTAGACACTTATGTGTTTAAGTTGTGTAACAGTATACGCCCTTAATGGAAGGTTCGTGTTGTCGTATCGGAGATAAGGTTAAAGTGCGATTTTATCCTTGTTTTCTATGGTTTGTTGAACATTTTGATGGATGCTTTTTAGCGAATCGTCTGAGACACGGTATCGTTATCTCAAGGACAATGTCGATCAACTACAACAGATGCCATGCTTGTGGTCGAGACAAGGACATAAAGACTTTGGTCGAACACTATCACATTGTTTACAACCGCTGCTAAAAGTGATTTGCCAAACGAATAACTGATATCTTAAATACGGAGGGCTGAGAGGGAGCACCCTGTTGCCCTGGTGCTCTCAGAACTAAGGGGCAACATGGAGTCGATCTGTTTGTGATGTCTTTGTATTACGTCCTGTGATATCCTGTGTTTGTTCTGTCATGTCTTTGTTTGTTGCCAGGTGCCTGGCGAATGGTTTCCTTCGCCTATTGGGCTGGCACGCATGTACCTTAAGTAGGGCGATAAACCCCATTCATTCAAACAAACATATTTTACAGCATGAACCTGATGAAAATAGCATCAGACACGGGAATTGTTTCCCGCGTTAAAGTTTTTTTATTTCCTCCATGCAGGAACAGGTGGATGTGTTATGGTTCAATAAATCAACTTTATTTCCTCTAAGAGCAGACAAATGTGTTATGGAACAATAGTGTTTATTTATTTTCTCTAGGAGCAGGCAAATGTGTTATGGAGGTATATCGAAATGTGGTAACACTCTAGAGTTTGACTAGACACACAGATAATTATGCGATGAGATGTTAGACAGTTTGATATTTCATTTTTTGTCGACCATAAATTTCTCAGTATTTAAAGGTATTCTGTTATTTGAACACTTTGTTGTGATGATCCCGGTTATTTTGAAATGGAACTTTGATGTAACTCATCGGTAGACGCATCTTAGCAACTACGTAAATTAATTATAGCTGATTTTTTGTAATTAAACCCAATCCTGATTGTTCTTAAATGCGGTTCTTCTTGGATATATAGACAAAATATAAAACGCACTGGTATGTACTTCATGTTAAAAAAGATCGAGTGAATTTTGCGAACATTTATGTACGGGATTTGAGTGACAGTCTACGGGGTATAGGTAGTTTATCGTCCAAATCTTGTTATAAATTTGGTATTCACACGTGACTCCGCCTCTCGTGAAAGGCATACCGCATTTTCTTTTTTCATTTTATCGTTTTAACTATAGATATTGGCGAGACTGCATAAAATGCCCAAAACCCTAGTTAATTCCAAACGTTTTACGGTAAGGCCTAATCAACTGTTTTGTCAGATCAGTGTCGATGATCAATGATGCCAAATCTGTGCCGCCTGAGTCTGAGATAGGCAGTGATTCCACAACCCCATAACTTAATACGGAGTACGAGCCTTGGACGCCCCCTTATTCTTCAGCTCTGGATTGATTTGACCAAAGCCCCGTACATTGATGGGCGTTTACACTCCGCGTTATCAGTCCAACATATATCATTGTGGAGTCCCCGTTTTGTGGCTGGCCTTGGTCTGACATTTACAAACTAGATAGGAAAACCCTTGATCTATAGTATGTCTGTTGCTTATGGTCTATTTTACGCTTGATACGAAAGCAATAATGTCGCGGAATATCTCCCATATATGGACAGATTCGACTGAAGTTTAGCATAATCGGGTATGATACTTTATATGGTTGCTTCGAATGCTTGTCTTTCTAGAATGCTATCCACCACTGGCTCATCCTCCGATAACACCATTCAGCTGCTTTAAATAGGCATTTGAATATACCGGATCTTCAGTCATTTGTTCTAAATCCGTGGTTGTATCGCTATAGAGTGGCCGGTGCCTGTTGTTCTTGTTAATGAATGTTGTTAGCTGCCTTGATTATGCATCTTATCGCCTTCGGAATAGCAGGCTTTTAGTCCCAATGGCATATGTGAAAGCTACCGGCTGTTATCAGGTCTTATTACCTCATGTCGTGCTGTAGCCAAATGGATTGGCAAACTATTAGACATCGTTAGTAACGACAGGTGGACGGAACTTAGTGTCGCTTTTAACCCGGAATATCCATCGGGTATTGACGACTTCTACGCTAACCTACCTGTTATTCCCATTCAACAGTGCCGCAGACTAAACCTGCCTTTACGACATCGTACCTCCATATGGCAATCTGATCTTTTTCCGTTCCTCAACATTTTCATTCATTGTTTTATTTTCCTATCGGAGAACCGGTAGATGTAGACTACATCTACGAACTGTGGACGATATTTATTTAATTTATGGTAATGTTGTCTTACGTTGAATGAACAGTATTTAATGGACAATTCTCGCAAACTTACTGTACGATATTACAGGGGACATAGCATATTTTTTATGAATGAACGTGACATACAAAAGCATAGAAAAACTTAACTTGTGTTTTAATTCAGGACGTGACGGGTTCAGACTTAACGGGATATAATCAATTGTAGGCCTACATATTGCGTTGTAAGCGATTTAAAAAATCCTGTATAATTTTGAACAATTTGAATGAATGGTTTTAGTTTGATACAGAACTGGAAGACGAATCGTAGACCCAATTAGCCCTGCTTACCATCTTCTTTGAAATAGCTGCCAGTAGGTAAAAACTACTTTGGTTGGTCGGATATAATAGAACTGTGTACTTGTAGAGATCTGCCCAGAGGTGCCGAGATATTTATCTGTCGATTAAATCGAAAGAATAGGGCAAACGTATTTATTCATGCAATCTGTTGGATCGTGAAATTATCCGTGGCTCGATCAACACCTCCAATCAATTGTTGCGGTAATTAAGCATCGAGCAGTGCTCAGTAATATTCAGATGTTCTAGCATGGTCGGAACGATGTGCCTAATGCATAGTTTGGACGAATCATTCACGACTAGCGCAGTACTGGATAAGCTGTAGGCTATACGTCTGGGAAGAGCATCTGTCAGTATCTTCCAATGTCAATACTTGCTTAATGTATTGAATGCAAAACGCTCGATGCTCTGCGTCCTATATATTACCTGGAATCGAGCGTACAGGATGGAATAGTTGGCCAAGAGGATTTCAGAAAGTGGTTTCTTGGAATCTGGTGATGATCAGATTTGGAGTAGGCTCTTGGGCAGTCTGAGTTGGTGGTTTTTAACAAAAGCATCAGAAGACGCGCTCACGGACAGCAAAGGTATATATACGTACGCCTCGAGATCTTTTGCCAAAGAAGTTTTGTTGCGCTGAATTGAACCAGCATGGAGAAGGCTCTTACAAAGAAGGCTACCAATGAGATGTCTTGAAAGTTAAAAGGAATGACCAAAGGCTCCTGTATATTCTTAGTATACGATTACGAAGTGCCTTCTATTCACTAAACAACACGTATAGGTTTACATCTCGGGGACCGAGCCGTGTAATTTTTTATTTCTATTGCACAAGTAGATGCCATTTCCGTTCTGAATTAAGCGAATACAACTGTGGCTAGGCTGTTTATAGTGTTGATTGGGTTACCAGCCACCAATTCGACCGGTGTTTCAACAAAAGCAGGACCATGAAAAGATCGCTTACTCTTCAGCTGAATGACTTATAAGAACAAATATTGATGTTTGGACGAACAAGTGGTTAGACGTACGGGTGTTACCGCTTATCGCTACACGCCAGCCAGTGTTACTATTTCGACGTGGTGGTTTACTTGTTCGGCGACGAGAGCAGAGGAGAGTCAATAAAGAGAGGGTGCCCGACCTGTTGAAACGACAGGGCAAGTTGGTTAAGCCAGTGTTGGCTGGCATTCCAATCACAATGTGTGACCAGTTCATTTAGCAAAGACCACTGTTCACGGATCTGGAGAAGAAAAAAATCGCCTCAAAACCATTATTCCAGCATGGCTTCTCTGTACACACGGCTTCGTTCCAAATCGTGGTCCATTCGACCAAAATCCAAGAATAGTTCCCGCCCAGAGGACAGTCAAATGGAAACATTACCCGAGGACTTATACTACAGAAGAAGAGCTTTAAGGTTGTATGCATTTCCAATTCGAGTAATAGCTGTATAAATTTGTTATTATTTAATACTAATATACGTTTTGAAAGGCTGTCTCATGTTATAACGATCCGTGTACGCTTTTTATATTTCTCGCTATATATTCCCTTTGTTATAACATGTGGTCTGAAGCAAATACCACTATTATCTTATCTATCGCTCTTATCTCTTAAAACGTGCCACACTATGCAATAGTTTTCCTTTTATTGACAAAATTGAAGGGGAAAACAGAACTATTTGGCCATACAGACGGCCCATTCTGCTAATAGCATTATACTGTACAATGATTCACTATTTCAAGTGAGATTATGTCGGGGGTGTAAGTAGCTCAGACGTCCGCATTATATAGGCGTAGTGCAGTCCATACAGAATCACCTGACTTAATTCGGTACATCCGTCTGGAATGTAAGATATTAGGTTAACACAAATGCTATACATTTAAGGTAACTATAACAGAGAGCTTTAATTTTGCACTTGAGTTTCGTTCAATCAAAACGTGCTGGTATCTTCACTTCCAAAACAGTAATAAACATTATTTGCGCCCTTGTTAAGTGCTTGCTGTAAGTGTATTTGTTATTTATTGTCTGACGAATATCCGTATATTTTACTTATATCACAGGGCTATATTTCAACAGCTGTCTTAATAACCACACTTACAGGGCCATACTATTTGACGTGTTTCGCTTTGTTTAAAATTTAATGTTCCTCCAATGTAAGTTAAGCCAACATGTCTAGAATTTGGGGAAACTGTCCTTGGTCAGACGACAGTAACATTAAGTTCGAACCACCAACTCACAATACCAACTATGACAAGATCACTTCTTGATTTTCAAGAGAGCTGTTTGATTCACAGTAATAAGTTTGCTTATACGTATGCCTGCTTGAATTAAACATCGGATTACTACTTAGTAGCATATCAAGAACACACAGCCACACATACCCCTGGTCGTCTGGGAAGAAAGTCGGCAATTCATTGAAAGACTGACTTGAAGTGTTCCCGGCTGAATAGCTTCATTTCCTTCTAGCCCTGTTGGACTTCCTGCGACGTTAAAGTGTAGTCGGTACTAGAAAGCCCATTACTGTCAACCCAAACTAGTTAACTTTAGAGTATATATGACCAGATTATAGTATAGCAATGCAATCAAGTACGATATTGGTATAGGCCTACTGCGTTGTAGTGCTATGATAAAACGATTAGGATCCAAATCAACTCACCATGAAATTAAATCGCAAAAAAATAAAATCGAATTCTGGAGATAAGACCCTCTGCTGCAACCTTTCCAAAATACGTAGGCCCGCGGCCGTAGCTTAGTGTACCTTACTAATCCTACTTCGATGTACCATTCACGACGTTAAACCCCAATCATACAATCAAACAAACAAACTCAAATACGTAAGAGTAAAAGTTTCGTTATGAAGCTAAGCTTACCGTAACAGATAGGGATTCGGCATTGCCCGAAACGGAAAAGAAAAATCTTCATTTTGAGAGGCGTTTGGAGCTAGGTTAACAATTACCAAATACTACAATACAATAACAATACTACAGTCTGCTTTAGCGCTTCACTAAACGATAATGGGATATTTATATTTTTGTGAAGCGTTTGAAGCTGAGATTAAAATCACAAAAACAGCTTCAAGGCTGTCCAAAAAGATATAGCTGAATAGAAAATAATGTGTATATGTTTCTAAAAATGATCACACTGGCACAGGAATGTCGATTCATTCAAACCAATGAATCATCTAATGAGTAACAATAAATATGGATGAACTATGAAATTATTCGTTGGTAAATAGGCTTCCGGCCAACAAACTGTACGATTTTTATGCATATGCATACATCTATAACGACCGAGCGTGGCGATGATACCACAGTAACTGGAATCTCATGAGGTTTAGCCGATTGTGAGTGGTCTAGATGACCGGTTATATTGCTGAAGATAGCTGGTGCCTCACTCTGAGGGTCATGGGTTCTAATCACGGAACGAGTCTCAGCCAGTAATTTTCTGGACTCGATTTTGTTTCAAACTAAGCGATTGCCGTCCCCAAATAACGAATTTTTAACTGAATAAACTTTGTTCCGTTTTATATTTGTTATATGCAATAGACACTGCATAATACATGTACTAGTAACCCATGGAAGCCGATAACGACCATCTCGCGGAAAACGCCTTCTATTTGAAAGGGCGAGGCAACGAGATACCCGCAATCGGCTTCCATGATAACCAGATACACAAGCCATTAATGCCCTGTTGAGCATGATACGTTTGTAGTTCACTGTGACGGTTCGATGGTAGACTAATTGATTCCCACGTAATCAACGAAAGATGAAATGCAAATTCTGCACATATCGTGACGCGAGCCGATTGATAAACTAGTGATGAAGATTTGTTTACCCTGCGGACTGCATCATTAGTCGTGTCCGATCGCTTGTTATACTCATACTCCATTCATAGAGACATTTCATAGTCCAGTTGTGAGACGGGTTAATGGTCTATATGATATTTTCGATCATTGCCAATTTTTATATGAATGTTTGAACCTACAGCTGAAAATGTGTTTTTCTCGCATTTAGAAGCTGTAGTAGTAACACAACACAATTCTACAGATTTCAACTTCTGTATTTATTATGAAACAACGTTTCAGTACACCTTTATCCGCACTCTTAGAAAAAATATGGCTCTAATGGAACCCTTTAAGGTTCTTCAGTCATGGCTATAGTGGAACCGTTCCAAGTATTTCGCCCTTTCTTATTATATCAACGAACCTTTTTTGTCGTAATGGTTCCATCTTTTCTAAAGACCCGTATTTGCCGTTACGCGTAAATGGTATAGGTGAGCATGTTAGCATGTGCATTGCCGTTTGTTTTTATGTAAATGTTTGAAACAAAAGTTGAAAAACTGACTGTATAATATTCAATTATTATCAAGAAGCTATGAAATATCTTTGACTCAAATAATGCGTGTCTACATTTATATGTAATGGAATGTCTATACTGGAAAACTATTTGGATTAGCTCTGCCTGACTATCCGTTTCAGTTGAAAGATGACTCGTACATTTTTCAATATAAAAATATATCAGAAGGCGCCATATTGTTTAAATTTCGATACCAAGTCGGAAAGAAAGTTTGGATGCAATTAGCGATAGGCGATAAGTTCTAATAAATGAAGAGAATGAACTCTAGATCGAACCTTTTGGTCCAAATAGGCTTAGATTTATGAGTGTTGTTTCTGGTCTTTAAATGCCTAAACTGGTTAATAAAGTGACAGCCTCCAACGGAAAATGGAATCAGCTGTATCGTCAATGCAGTATAGGCTGTATTGACGGATATCTATTATAGGTCTAATTTGGATCTGGCTTAATTGGATTTGTGGTATACACATGTTGTCATATTGCGCCTTAGTTTGTGGTCTGTACTTTGTTTTGACCAATGAATTGTATGCTTTTTTACATCGTCTATTGGGCGGGAATGCCGTCATCGGAACTAAAGCATACGGTTTAAAGCCATAAACAGTATTTTTTGTTATTTTTGGATAACACTGTCTAAGTTTAAACAGATTCTAGCTTAGCAAATTTTGCAGGTTGAACCCCGTCCGGGAATCGAGCTAACGACACTCAGAGTTTGGCACCGAATCAGTCGTCAGCAGTAAATGCCGGCCACCTAGACCACTCAGCAACCCGGCCTTCTGCAAGGGTCGTGGGTTCAATTCTCGAATCTGTTCGACCTAAGAAAGCGTATCCCCCAAAAAGCAAACATACTGTTAATATTCATTTTCTAAGATACAAATATCATTCAACACATAAACAAACGAACGCACGGCGTAAACCCCTAAACAAACGTCATCTCTTTTACTCTTCACTTTCATAATATTATCAAGCCATATTTTAAATCATCTCATGTCTTGAACAGTACGTCATTCAGTTACGGTGATTGCATTTATAATATAACCCAGCCTCCCCAGCCTCATGTGACGGTCTCCTGCCTGTGGTCATTTTTCTTATCGTGAGCTTTTGCAATTCGTCTTACTTGGTAATAAGGAACTCACGACATCCCGTCTCGTTAGTCCGCTGTCGTTTCTCTACATGGGCTGTCACTTCACTATCTCGCAACACTCAAATCCACTCTCCCCACAGCTAGATGGTTAATAAATAATAATCTCTGACATGTAATGCCCGGATGCTCTCCTCGAATGAACTCAAGACACAAATATCCATTCATACTGTTTAATACGGCTAAGGTTGAATATCGTTGTTGATGTGTACCAGGTGTTCTATAACAGTGTGCCCTCGCTTTTATACGTTTAAACATACAGTTATTTAAAAAAAGACGCCATTTGACTGACTGTATATGGTTGACTGAATGACTGACTGACTGACTGACTGACTGTCTGACTGACCGACCGACCGACCGACCGACCGACCGACCGACTGACTGACAGATTGGCTGAATGAATAACCGACCGACCGACCGACTGGCTGGCTGACTGACTAACTTATTTCGTTTGCCTGTCCGTCCGTTCGTTCGTTCATTCGTCGATACATGTTCAGGAGTATGACTTGTTATGACGTTAATATTAAAAAGCATCTGAATACAGGGCATTTTTTTTATCGTATTCGCTCGCCGCCTTTGGTGACACCGTTCGCCACTTTGAGATTTGACAGACTTGTAAGATCAGTGGCCAAACCTCTATGGCGAACTAATAAGAAATATAAATCAGTTATTGAAAGCTCAGAAGGATGCTCATCCAGCCGATTAATCCTTCGCTTCCTCTTACAATCGGAGTAGAATTTCAACAATTTTTAATATTGTTCTGTTACATAGCACACGCAGCTAGCTTAACGTAATATGGTGTTTACGGCGAACGTTCTATATAATAATGACGGCACATGATGTAACAGAATTGATAATTAATGATTATTAACGAGCTGATTGCTGGCTTAACTTGATGGGCGGCTTTTCCCTTAAGGCTTTAACTCCTGGAGTCTCTCTGACTACAAAAGGTGGCCGGTGTGACAGCCTTGAGCTTGTAGAACACACAAATAGAGGTATACCATCAGCCATCGCCACACCTTTGACAGTGGGGGAAATCTAGTCGATCTGTCATTGCCTGTATAAGTTGCGTTTACCCACTCAGTATTGCATATTCGAATAACCTTTGTGTTCTACAGCCATGTACAGTCAGATTAGTTATAAAAATTATGCACATATTTGTGATCAATTATTCCCATTGTTCGCTACATATCATCAATATATGCATCTTAATAAGTAGATCAATTACGAAGCTTCGCCCTTTAATATTGATTAGGACATGATAACACAAAAGCATTTGCATGCCTTTAAGCGTTGGCTAGAGGGAGCTACCTGTTGTGCTGATGTACTAGTTAAACAGTCAAGGGACAACATGCAGACGATCTGTTTGTGATGGCTGCGTTATGTGTTGTAGTAGGCCTGAGGCCGGTTGCTCGAAGCGCTATTAAATTTAATCCGGTGTTAGATGACGTCACACCATGTTGAAGTTTTATCTCTAATCCGGTATTAGTTAATCTGGTGTTAGCGGCTAATCGTCATTCGATCAACTGTCCGCAGTGGTCCATCTCTCAAAACCAAGATTAGTCGCTAATAGCAGATTAAACCACTAATCTAGGGTTAGAGATAGGCCTTCAACATGGAGTGACGTCCTCTAATCTAGGCTTAAAATGAATAGTGCTGTGAACAACTCGTCCCTGTATTGTCTTTGTTGTTGCCAGTCACGTGGATGGTAGTTTCCTTCACGTATAAGGCAAGCACGCCGTCATATAAGTAAAATGACATTGAGCACGGCGTAGAACGCCAATCTAACTAACAGATACAGTATTAAGACAAATTATCTAATTATGGTAACATTGTATACTCCGTAAATCATACGGTGCACCATTAAAAATACTGTTTAATATAGTAAAACTTTGACTAGATAAACATGACATAAACGATTGCGCACGGAAATTTCGAATTTTTCGTTGCGCTTTGTAATTCGCACTCATATCAATTGTATGCTGTTTTGTCGATAATAATGCTCTACTTGAAAACTGAGAATACTTATATACACAATTCCGGAATTACATGGAATTATAACAGAACGGTAGTAAAGGATTCTGTCAGAATCATGCTGACGTATATATACATTGGAATTACCTATATAATTATATCAGGTTATCATATTTATTGAGCTTAAGAACCTGGAAGCATAGGGCTTGGGTCATATTACGTTCAATCCAAAAACTAAGTTTGCATTAACATTGCTAAACAGTGACTGAAGAACAGTGTACACAGTGTATACGATGATAATAATTGATGTGGAGGGAAATGCACACATGGTATGGGGGAGATAGGTGCACGATTGGCTTTTCGCGCACTTTCTCGCGTTACTTGTCATGTGCAGGCAGTCAGCCAACGTGTTATCTTAAACGTCACGTGATGTTTTACCTAGAATAAATGATAATAAAGCTAATAGTGCACCTGAATGGTATGGGGAGACTTAAATACACATCTAGTATAGCTTAGGTCGACAATATTTTGTATATATTCTCAACAAGTATAATCCAATAGGAAAATGGCTTATTTCTTTATTACTAACACAACATAGCTTTGCTGTTGTCTGGTTTACGTCAAAAGACAATGCGTTTGTTTGTTTGTTTGTTTGTTTGTTTGTTTGTTTGTTTGATTGGTGTTTAAAGTCGCACTCAACGGATTGTGCACTACACCGTGTTACTTGTCTAAATACAGTGAAAAACCGAGAGGAAACCTCGTGAAAACCAACCGCGCGATCGCCGGAGTCACATCTTGTGACTCACTCATATACCTGATGGTCGACTGACGGACTCGATCCCGTGAACGGTACATGGAAGTCGGATAAGTAAGCGCACACGCTAACCACTAAGCCACGGCCGCGAGCGAAGACAATGTGACATCTCCGTTTCATAAGGTGGCAGGATTGATTTCGGCTCTGTATACCCGACGCAGACAAATCCCCCAGAATTCTTTATCGCTGTACTTTGTACAATGGACAGTGTAATAAATAATTCTCAGCTGTTATCCAGTTCACAGACACATTTTAGCTCAATGATTCTGCTTATTGGCTTAAGACACTTCAAAGGATGTATCCAGTGGCTTTCTACATGGAAACCAGATGAAAGCTCAAAGACCAACATAGTTCCTTTTGTATTCCAAAATAGCCAACTCCACACTTCGTCTCCTTATTCTTGGATATTTAAACCTTTTATTTAAAATAGCTGCACTTGTCTCACGCAGGACTGCCATTGTGTGCAAGATTCTACAATTCTAAGGCACCAGTTGGTTCAAATGAAACTCCCCTTTGTATCAGATAGATTATTACTGCCAATCTCCTCTGTTCGCTCTCTCTGTGTTATACATGTTTCTCACGTGTTCTCTGTAGCATGCAGATTGTTATGAAATACTCTTGAAATGACTGTAGGCTACCAATAACAACTCGAGATTACAATATGTTTAAACCCTTATAAATGTGGAAAATTTGGGAAATATGTATGCGGCAACCTTGTCCTAAAACAAAAATTGTACAAGAAGAAAAATCACGTTTTGACTTCAAACTCCCGAAGATGACTAACAAAACAGCTTTGAGCATTGTGTAAGGTTTGAGAAGAAATACCATAAAGGACAAATGAGTAGCCTAACTAAGTAAATACCTTTGTATTTGTCTCGAGCGTATACTAGTTTATCTATGAACGCCATATACATGCTCTTCAGATCTTCCCTGCTTCATTTTGTTTGAAGCTCCTACCCAAAGCAAACTCAACAGCCATAAAGACAAAAACAGCAAGTTGTCTCCAGCAAAAGAAATCTATATTAATTTATTGCAAAAGGTCTGTTTATTTCAAGATCATTCGCGCGTTTCAGACTCGTGTATATATAACTTCCTGAATAAGCTTGTCAAATAACAAGTTTATATAAAAACAAATAAGTGCGCAGGAACCAAATAACCGTATTTTAGATTCACAATTTTAAAATGCTACATTAAATCAATTAGCAGGCACTCTATAACTGTCCTTAAAAACCTGCTCATACCTAGCTGAATGTTATTTAAGGAATTCATGTACGAAATAACAGTAGTTATATATACTGTTTGTCGTATTTAACAAGGGCACATTATTCTCCTCTCCGAATTCCTCGAATGTACCGCACACATCTCAGACGCCGAACGATCGTCGTCATTATGACAGGCACTTTCTTTTCAAATCAACTGACAAATCGTTGTGTAGCAATTTCACAGTTTTTCGTCTGTTTTATGTTCAGAACATAATGTGCTCCAAACGAAAATGTGTTTATTCATAAGTCATATGAACGCTAGGCTTATTAAAGTGTGGGCAATATATTAAGATGCACTATTGGCTTGAATATCATTTATTCTAGGTAAAACATCACGTGACGTTAAAGATAGCACGATGGCTGACTGCCTTTACATTACAAGTAACGCGAGACTGTGCGAGAAAAGCCAATCGTGAGCTAACTCGGGGAATAGTGTGCATACGCTGGTAAATAGGCTTCCGGCGAACAAAATCTACGACTTTGATGCATATTCATACATCTATCACAGCTCAGCGTAGTGATGATACTGATACTACAGTAACGAGAATCTCGCGAGGTTTAGCCAATGGCATTATTCTCAGAACGTTTGAACCAAATAACTGTATTTTCCATACCAATTGATACGTTTCCGAGCCTTTTAGTTTTCATACAGTATGAATGTAGCAATCTAACCGCATTGCGCACAACACACTATAATTCCAATTTAACCTGAGTAAATTATATGCAGCAAATACTAGTATATATCAAATGCCTGTATTCCGAATAACCATTCATACCCAACTGTACGTTATATTCCGTACGTTTGTACCAAATAACTGTTTTTGCAACAACAAAATCGAATTTAATAATTGTGCATTATATTCAGAACGCATGTGCTTTATAAATGTACTCGACATACCCATCGATATCTAACGTTACAATTTTCCCAGAGGATCTACCAAATAACTGGCCGTCTGGCTAAGGGCAGTTTGTTTGGAAAGTAGGCAATGCTGTCTTTACTAAGCACAATGATGGGATATTAATTTCAAACATTTCACATTTTATGGTTGGGCTAGTGTAAATTATTGTTGGAATACACTGCCATCATACAAGTGAAATACCCTTAAACCGGCGTAAAACAACGATCAATCAATCAATCAATCAATCAATCACAAAATAACTGTATTTTGTTCAAAATACACACTTTTTAGTACGTATCTAAGAAGCGAACACAATTATCAGAATGTCCGTACATATTCTAAATTATATCAAGCAAGCATATATAAAAGAAATATATTGCCGCTAACCGCTATGTGGTCCAATTTAATAAAATTACACTTTTCTAAGAGCGTTCATACCCAAAAAACGTATTAACAAGCCCACTAATACTTTACAAAATAGTTGTTCTTCACATACCTATTGATTATTTAATTCCTAACCTGGATTTAAAACCGGCTTAAGTGGATATGTAGTTAACATAAACTTGTTTTATTTACATATTGACATCTGGAACTGCGTTGAGGACTAGACATTAACTGACATAAATGTTAGTGTTTGTCGATATACACTATAATGTCAAGCCTGGTTGTTTCCTAAAGTCGTTACACATTAAACATATTATATCAATTCACATACGTTCAACTGCGAACGTTTAATTGGGATGGAGCTTTAAACCTGTTACCCTGCTGGTCGCAGATCTAAGGGACATGCAACATGAAGCCGATCTGTATGGCAGGCGAAGTGTTTCAATATTAAATAAATTATATTTGTTTGAAAAAGTTCATATGTTTGAATAAAAACGTAATATATGTTTTTAAATTCTGCATTTGCATTCAACAAATTTATATTTTAATTGTATATTTGTCATTTATGTTCTAAAATGCAGCATTTGAATTCAACACATTTATATATATTTATTGTCTACATATTTATATTTGTTCATGAAATTTTATATTTATTGTCCACATTT
>JAQQZZ010092536.1:0-17508 GCA_030265115.1 Mopalia vespertina
CAAGCAAAATTTCAGTTTGTCACGGGAAAGCACAAGTTACAGTCTCCATAAAATGGCACATGGTCAAATCAATAGGCTTTGATCTGGTCATCTTATGAATCAATAGACCGAGAGATGACAGCACGCTCTCGTTTTATTTGGAAACAGTTTCACTTTGCCCCATGTTCCTCTTTGCCCCATGTCCCCCTATATAAGTGAGCCACACGATGTGGCTCCGGCAATCGCGGGTTTATTTTAGAAGGGTTCCTTCCGGTGTTCCATCGTTTTTAAACAAGGAGCAGTGTGATAATCCGTCGTCACATAAGTGAAATATCCTAGAGTAAGACGTTTAACCCCAATCAAACAAAAAACAAAATCAATTGTTTGCTTTACATAAGTTTAAATGCAGGTCGTATTTTCCTAGGTTGATCGAGATCCCCAGCTTGTAGATCTTAAATAAATGAAGAGCAACAGCAATATGTCACAGTAACGAATTGCAATGTAATAAAGCATTGTTCTGTTTCAACTGAATCAAAAATCTATGCATGAATGGACCTCAATAATAACGAACATGCGAAGCCCACATAAACCAACAAACATGTGAACAATAAACTTAGTGTGTTGTTGATCAGTGAAAAATAAGTAAAGCAAGGAAGTTCCTGTGATAATATATTTTATTAACTCTCTTTCAGGGAATTGTGTTTGATTTGAAGATCCAAGAACAGTACAGCCAGCCTAATAAAATCACAGGTTTTCACAACGTATTTATTTGATATTGTCTCTATAGTCTATATACAGACTGTCAATAAAGCCAACTCAAATTCATAACGGTCTTTGCTATTATGTGGACATTAATTTTGATGTTAAATAATGGTCAACATTTAACGGAAACCATGTGGTGGTACAAATTTTATTATTTCCAAGCAGAATTATAATTTCGAGAAAAAAATCTCAAAATTACGTTGATATTATGATAATTACTGAAGCAAAATTAATAAATATGAGAATATCGTCTCATTTACTAGAACAAATCTCTTAAATACAACCGATATTGTTTCAATAAAATCCTCTTGTACCCTAGCCAGTATCCGCAACAGGTATGCCTAATATCATTCACAATGCCTGGATTAAATTGCCTCCAAATCAAACCCGGTACATGTTGCGCTCTAAAGTTCGCATGAATAACGACATGTCGTAAATACATTTGTTTGTAAATCATTGGGGTTTAACGTCGTACTAAACTAAATTTCACTTTAAGACGACGTATGATAAAGGTTTTCCTCTGTCATATCCAATATGCTTACGTTAGAATACCGTGACGGAACCTCATGGGCTTAGAAACTTTCAGACGTCAAAAAATGCATGGTCCGATAAAAACAAGATTCTAAATCAGTCATTTCTGACCACCTTCACCTGACCATACCATTAAAAAACAAAATATATCCTGCTTTAATACCCCCCTTCAAACCCTGGCCACTGGAAAGGTAAGCCACGTACACATACAGGGACGGGTGCCAGCAATGATCGAGAGCCAGGGCTTCCTAGTCCATCAGCATATGAAAACTATTCTAAAGATATAATGCTGTCTTCACTGATTTGTAAGTATTGATATATATATATATGCAATTCCTAAGGCTAATTTTCCTGCAACAGAAATGTTTATTTCCTTTTATTTTACGTATACTGATGCACTCATACAAATCAATACATGAATACAAAGTTTTATTCATAAACTGGTGGTAGCACGTACATAACTGGATAGAGCGAGCAATATTAATGCTTATTTAAATGATCACAATAAAGAAACAGTTTATCTCCGTCAATTATTTGACAAAACCCAACGCACTTTAGAAAAGGGACTTTTTCAGCAAAAAACAAACACATTCCCTTAGTTAAGATTCTTCCGTATTTAAGATTAAGGAGAATTACAAATCATCATGTCTTACCCAGCCTCGTATCACTCAATATATTAAATTACCTTTAAGTCGGAAAAAAAGATGCAGGCAATTTTACGATCTCATGAACAATAATTGTGAAGAGACCACGATTACTTCTACACATAAATGGGAAATGTTTTTACACGATAGGAATATAAACTGGCCTTCTGTCTATATTCCAGCTCATTTAAAAGCACCATTTCGACCAGTATACAAGATTTTAATTACCGTTTTTTGCACAGAATACTCGGAGCTAAATCATTTGTGCATCGTATTAATATAACAATAAGTACGATATCTGTGCGGGTGAAATAGAAACTATAGAACATTTATTTATAGAGTGTCCCATAGTAAAAACACTTTGGTTTGAACTAGAAATATGGTGCAGACAAATACCTCGTTGTATGTGTAAATTAACAGCAGATAAAATTACCTTATCCTGGGCTGATGGGCAGGAGTGTATGAATAATGTAACCAATATTGTAAAAAAAATTATATATTTTCCACGAAAGCAAAAACTAATAAACTGAATATCACCACAGTAAAATATATTATATTTAACTTTTACAAAACTGAAAAATACATTTCACGAATTATTAACAAAGTTAATTTAAAAAGAAGTGGACTTTATTCGAATCTATTCTTCCGATAGATGAGAGTTAACGTTTAACATGATAATGAATTAACAGTATTTATAATACGACTGACTATTGGGGTATGTGTCGTGTGTCTGGGAGGAAAGCGTCGCGATTTGTCGGCACGAGATATTGATATTCAATGTACGCACAGTTTGTCGTGGAGCATCAAGAGTTGAGGGCTGAAGGATCGTGGCTTTTTACTTCCCAGACATTCAACACCTGTTCTATTACACTGTTTACATTTATCATAGTATCCGTGCTGTATTGTGTAAATATGTTTAAAAAGTATAGATGTATAATTTAATATATTGCGTTAAGAATATCGAACTTGCTACATAAATTAATAGCTTGTCAAATCAAAAGATTTACGCAATGTATCATTATGCATTTAGGCATTTCTTTATGTACACAATGAAGAAAATAAAATTTAAAAAAAAGAAGAATTTTTTTTTCCGTTTTGACTCACACGTGGAAAACCAGTGCATGTTTTCAAACAGTTATGACACTATATGTTACTATCCTGTGTTTTGCGAGTGATGAGTCTTTGTATCTGGTTGTAAGCATGCAATGTTTCTTAATCTTGTACCACACCAAGGTCCACTGAGAGGGGGAAGGGGGCGTACCGGTGTCCATGATTTTAAGGGCCCCTCAAGCCAATCGAGGGTGTACCTTGAGCAAGGCAAACAAAATAAAATGTGTTCTTTCGTGAATATGTGAGCATAAATTTCGTGTGGGGGATTATACAATTCTTCATACAGAAGTAGTCCAAGGTTTCAGGAAGCGGCCCACTAATGACCTTCATAGGGCCCCACTAATGACCTTCATAGGGCCCTCGGTGTTCTAGGCTTATAACCATTTGCCCTGGGGCCCAACAATTCTCTAGGCGGCATTGATCATACCCTGTTGAAGATATCAGGTCGAGACTGCAACGTAGGCAAGCTCTGCCAATCCTCTCCAGTTCAACAGGTTTTAAGTTTGTGATTAGTTCTTGATTTGATTGAATTCAAGCCACTTTCCTATCACAAATCGCCATAATGTCTCTGGTTGATGATAAGAGAAACAAACCAGTTAACGTTGTGATAGGCCCATCTCTTTTTTTGCACAACGAGCAAATGGCATTTTAACATAATAAATGTGGTCCTCTAATATTAACACACACAAACTATACATAGGTATAAAAAAAAATCGTGTTACTCTATAAAACACTGAAGAACTTGTGAGATAAGAATGAACAAATGTGCAAGGTGTGTGTGAATAGATAAACTGTGAGCACCGTCTGTTATGTTCAGATCTCATTAACCTCACGCTTGGAAAGATAAACCATTAACTACTTTTATTCCCGAGAAAATGGCGCACTTGTACACTGGGTTTATTTTGGTATCGGTAAGTATCTCTATCAATTCTTCAATCTGAATCACCAATGCCATAGACTTAGCTTAGATGCGACGTACCCCAGTTGGATAAGTATTGAACTGCCGAACCCTGTTCCATGTAGAGTTTATACGTTTCTTGGCAGCTTAGCGACCATTTGGTATGGCCTACTATGTAAGGAAGGTTTAACAGCGAACGAGAACATCACACGGTAGGTGTGAGTCTTCCTAACCTCTAGAAATAAGCGAACGCTACCATGATTCTGCACTTTATCTTCCAATATATAACAATTGTATGGCCTTACCTTGATCTAAACCATTCCAACTTCTTCCATAAACACTTGTGGGTTAGTTCGACCCATAAAAACGACCAATTGATGTCCATTCTCACGCCCAAATCAATCATTTCTCAGTCGTATAACCTGCTCATTTTTGATCGATTTTCACTGTCTTCCCGATTCGAGATCTCGATTGGGCGGAAAATGACTGGGTCTCTTCCAGTTGGGAATCGTCCTTCATTGAGTGCTCAAGGAACGGGACAGAATGTTATTTTGGTGAGGTAAGAGGCCATAAAGATTCAATATTATTTTTTATTCAGATTTTATTTCTAAAGGTTTCAGACGGCTGGACGTCGTATCTCTATTGACTGTATAATACAAGTCTATAAGATACGTATTCGCTTCTAGCTATGTTTTTGTTTTTATATAGTTTCTCGGGTTTCAAACAACGACCAGACGTTAACCAACAGTCAAAAAGAAAAACATATATATAAATAAGTAACATGTACACTTAGTTCAAGAAGATATATGATTGTTTGGGGGGATTCCCGGCAAAGCTGATAATTCATTGGATAATGTTTGAACTATTTCCATAGGTAAATATCATTACTATTTGATGGAGAAACGACAAAGAGTTAGGGTAGTCGTATGTTTCCCTGAACTGTACTATACCATACTGTATACTGCACACGGAATAGGTGAATCCTATAAATCCGTTTGTCATTCAGAGTTCCTCGTCGGTTCCACAACATTCCCACTGTGCCAAGTCCTTTGATCCCGTGTACCTTCATTCTACAGATGTTGAATTATTTTCAACATATTTGACATTTTTTCAAAACATATTTTGAATTTTCTTTTACATACGTGAAATTCTTTTTTGCAGGCAAACACCTTTGTTATTTGCTTAGAGGTAATGAAATCTCACAAATGGATGTTTGACGTATAATGAATTCGCTATAGACGTTTCTTTAAGACTGTATGGAATTGAACGCCATGCAACGCCACGTGGTTTGAACATTGTGTACCCAAACGTCATTAAATCTATATATCACACTTTGGGGATAAACCATTTCTCGATAATTGTGATCTGTAGAGCTCTTTTGTAGGCTACATATGTGAAATAAAAGTTTATTTTACATATTGTAAATTATTTTACACGTATGTGAAGTTAATGTTAAATTTAACATATAGTTGAAATATTTTAAAATATTCTACATACGTAAAATAAACTTTTTAATCTTTTTAATATGAATGAAAACATATATTTAAAAAACGCTTTCACATATGTGAAAAACAAAAAGTATTTAACATATGTAGAATAAAGGTAAAAGTGATAAAACGGCTTGTCCTACCCCACGATCAATATCATATGTGATTACGTATTGTTGATGGCCCCCGATCCAACCATGGCTGTCGCAGACACCACTAGGTCGCTCCACATTGTATTTGACCCTTTATATTCTGATTAGCGGCGAGAGTCTGGTCCTAAATATTAATCAGAATAACAGCCATTCAAGTCTCTCTGGCAACTGATTGCTTGGAAGTACAATTACGCACTGTGACAGCGTCAGTATAGCTTCAGTCACATGTGTCGCCCGAACCAAGCTGTGAGGTTTCCTTGTATTGCTGCCCTGCTAGGAACCTTGAACAGCCTGGCTGAGACATCCATGCAGGTAAACTTATGTTTATGGAATTTATTTGAGAATGAACCAGTCTACATATATACAGTAACTTTCATGATTTCTGTTGTTCTTCATCTGTAGTTAGCATTGTGTGTATTGGGTGCAGGGGAGGATTGTAATATACCGTCGGACTGTGGTTCCGGGGAGTGTTGTAAATCACATGGGGGATTAAAGGGAAAGCGAGATGGGGCCATTGGGTCCTGTCATCCCCACGGGAGAGATGGTCAAAGTAAGTCTTATAAAAAGAAGCTAAGTTGTTCAATTTTGTCTTTCCTAAAATAATAATATATATTTTTTGTTGAACTTGGGATTCAATTTTTATTTTCACTTAGAATACCTATTTATCAAACATTAGCTTCTGTTTACCATGCATAATGCTAAATATACCATTATAATTCTTATTTTACCAAATCTGAAAGCATTTCCATAATGCTTAATTTACCATTATAATTCTTATTTTACCAAATCTGAAAGCATTTCCATAATGCTAAATATACCATTATAATTCTTATTTTACCACATCTGAAAGCATTTCCATAATGCTAAATATACCATTATAATTATTATTTTACCACATCTGAAAGCATTTCCATAATGCTAAATATACCATTATAATTATTATTTTACCAAATCTGAAAGCATTTCCATAATGCTTAGTTTACCATTATAATTCTTATTTGACCAAATTCATGTAGGCCTAAATGGCACAAGTACAACAGACGCCCGCGCACATCGTTTTCACAACATGTAGCTATGTTACATAGAAAGTATAGATAGAAAATCAATTTGTTTTCAGAATGCTTTGTTGAGAACCGATTTGCTTCTCATGGGGTTTACTACACCTGTCCTTGTGGCGACGGTTACACCTGTAAAGGGTCTCATCTGGTCGAAATTCCCTACGGAGAGACAGGTAATGAACCAACCAACTTTATTGCAATCAAACCATCGAGTAATTCATGAACTTATCCATCACCCATAAAATAATCAATCAATCAATCAATCAGTTAGTCAATCAAGCAATCATTCAATCAATCAATCAGTCAGCCAGTCAGTCAGTCAGTCAGTAAATCACGCAATCGAGAAATTAACCAACCAACCAGTCAACCAAGAAATCAATCCACCAATCAACCAATCAAACATCTCTATCATAAGGTGTATGTGAGAGAGAGACCAAGACGTGTGCCAAGGGGTCTGACTGTGCTGATGACGAATGCTGTGTGTCTTTAGTTCGTCCTCTCGGCAAACGAATGGCGGGAAATGTCTGCCGGAAACTCGGAGATGTTAAAGGAGGTAAGTGCTTCGCTTTCACGATAATCCACTAATCAATTCCATGTCGTACTCGAGCGACATTTACTCTTGTGCTTCATTCTGGATGTCTAAAATTAGACAATTTCAAACAAATCTTACCCGTGTTCGTTTTAAGGTATCAACTAGGTTAATGCTTCGATGAAATAATAGAGATCGGTACCATTCGCGCCAAGTTTTAAACTGAAACGGTTTTAGTTATTAATGAACATTTTGGTTCCAGTCAGTGTCCTGATTGGTGCAGATGTACGAGGGAGCTTCCTGCTTCATGGAGTTATGTGAGCTCAGGGACAGCTCAATACCCAGTTGTATCGGATACTTGTGTTGCCTTCTACATTGCCTTGAATTATTTCATCGTTTATTGCGCGAGTGAAACATCGATCCTAAAGCACTATAAAAGCGTATACCCTAACTTTCCTGATGGGAGTAGTATTATACAAGACTTCTCGAGTCCTCATAACCTCTTGTTAATTTCTTAGAATGTTTGGTATCCCTGGGATCAGGTAAGAAGGAGACGACAGGTTTCCTGTGTCCATGTAAAGCCGATCTCACCTGTACTGCTAACGGACGTTTTGACATGCCGCTCGGTCCTCTAGGTAAGAAAATAAAGTCTCGAAAAATATTTCAACATTCAGAGAAATCATTAAAATGGGAAATGTGACATTCAAAATAATCGTTGAAACAAAAACTTGATGAGTTGATGATTGTAATTGATATTTAGAAGGGAAATAGACATATCAAATATTCAATTAATTACACTTGCCAGCTTAATACAGGTAAAATATCTCCATTGAATAATTCTGCACTCTTTTATTTGGTAAACGCATAAAAAGTGGCATTTACTTGCCCTTCTGCTAAAATTCCAAGTCTACAGTCGAGTTGGAAGAAATAAAAATGGCGGGTTGGCAACAGATACTTGAATCGTATTTTGAACAAATCCAATGGACTATATCAAGTCTTGTTTCGCGTATAAAATGTGTCAGAAAGTCCAGTATCAAATATTATTGAACAGGAGTAATTGAACCTATAATATCCGGTAAGGGAAATGACTTGAAATTACACAGCTATGTGCACTCTTACTCTGTATCTTTAGTAAGGCTGCATTGTATGATAGACCATTAGAGAAACAGAACTCTGTATCTAGTTCAGTGAAGAAGACTCCAACTGATGAGCCATTCCAGTAACATTGCTTATAATATTCTATTTGCTCTATTTCAGGAAATTGTGCTTGATTTGGAATCCTTGGACAGTGCAACCACCGTTTCAAAGTAACAATGGTTTAATCTTATATTTCTCCATACAAACTGTCAATAAAGCGTTCTCGAATTCATAACGATCTTTGATATTATGCGGAATTCATAACGATCTTTGATATTATGCGGAATTCATAACGATCTTTGATATTATGCGGAATTCACAACGATCTTTGATATTATGCGGAATTCATAGCGATCTTTGATATTATGCGGAATTCATAGCGATCTTTGATATTATGCGGAATTCATAACGATCTTTGATATTATGCGGAATTTATAACGATCTTTGATATTATGCAAAATTCATAACGATCTTTGATATTATACGGACATTTATTTTAGACATTAAACTTTGGAAAGCGATTTTATAATATTTCATAAATGCGCTAAATAAATGTTAACGTTTCTATTAACATGGCTATTGAGGACCAAGGTAATTCTGGTCATTTTCAGCTTCTCGAGACCAGGCGAGTCACAACTTGAAACGCTATTCCTCAGTTTGTCGCGGTTGTGCCACATTTTCTGTCAAACAAGGACTTGTCACGGATGTGCCATGTTTCCTGTCAAACAAGGACATGTTACGGTTTTGCCATATTTCCTGTCAAACAAGGACTTGTCACGATTGTGCCATATTGCCTGTCAAACAAGGACATGTCACGGTTGTGCCATATTTCCTGTCAAACAAGGACATGTCACGGTTGTGCCATATTTCCTGTCAAACAAGGACTTGTCATGGTTGTGCCAAATTTCCTGTCAAACAAGGACTTGACATGGTTATGACATATTTCCTGTCAAACAAGGACTTGTCACGGTTGTGCCAGGTTTCTTAATTGTCAAACAAGGAGTCGGCAATACCCCCCAAATCTTAGCGACAGGCAATTCTAGGTCACATATAAACCTCTTCTGAAAGGTCTAAACTGTGGAATACATTAAACTGTTATTTAACGAAGAAAGGCAGAAATCTAACAGTCAAGAAAGAATAGGCATAATTCGAGCCATTACTCAAAATGTCTCTCCGTTGTTTACCATAATATTCCGACAGAGGCGAGAAAGTGTTACATTTAATTGCTTGGTTGTTTGGTCTCTATTTCGCTTTGATCTATGTCTGATACCGAGCTAGTCGAGTTCTCAATCTTGCCTGGAAAGATGCAATTACTTTGCGTCTATCCGATGTGGCCAGTTTAAACAAGTTTATACTACGCTTGGAACCAATTCCGTCTGGTCCCGCGAGCCTTGCCTCTTCCGAGATCGAGAACAAGCGTAAATACCTGTCATTCCCACACAGCCAATGCAAAGAGAGAACAGACACTTACAGATAAAACTGCTCGTCTTTTGGCCTTACAGAACGGCTTAACTTGTTACTACTGATGAAGAAACACGAGCTACATCGGTCTAGTTTCCGTTCAGTGTTATTTGTCTGGAATTGAGGCTTAACCAAAAAACCGTTTCCTAAGGGATTTTAATATGAACACAGAAGTTATCTGATTGATGATATCTGATAAAATGTTGCGTGACCGTGCTTACGTTTTTACTTAAAATGTTCAGCGAGTTACTTGTTTGAGAAGAAGTGAATCCAAGAAATGTCAAGAGCAGACTGGACACTTTCGAGTTGAGACAAAATAAATATATAAAAAAACAAACCCCTTAAGGAACAATAATTTAAACACAAGTAAGTCACAAGGCTTGTCAGGTAAATATATTGAAAATAGTTAAAGCCCCGATAGGTCAAAACTTTCCTGATTTTACATCACGCACCTTAACCAGAGTCTCGCCCAACTTCTCAAAACAAGGTGTGTCCTGACGTTAAACTCTATTCCACACCTTATC
Organism: Mopalia vespertina; assembly: GCA_030265115.1. NCBI lineage: Eukaryota > Metazoa > Mollusca > Polyplacophora > Chitonida > Mopaliidae > Mopalia > Mopalia vespertina. The sequence goes on from JAQQZZ010092536.1 coordinate 10,273, forward strand.
ACACTTAGTCCATATTTCTAGACAAACAAGGCCCGCGGCCGTGGCTCGGTGGTAGCGTGTGCGCTTACTAATCCTGCTTCGATGTAGCGTTTACCGGATCGAGTCCGCCTGTCGACCATCAGGTATATGAGCGAGTCACACATTGTGGATCTGGCAATCGCGGAGGTGGGTTTTACGAGGTTTCCTCCCAGTTTTCCACCGTAAGGCAGTGTGAAGTGGACAATCCGTCGGCATATAAGTGAAATACCCTTGATTATGACGTTAAACTCCAATCAAACAGATTTCGAGAAATCGGCAATATGCAGCAGCCTTATCACTCTGCAACGGGTTTGAACATTGAAATACATTATACTAACATTTTAACAAAGTATTAAAGGACAAACTTCAACCTGCCGCTTTAACATACAGCCAAGAATACGCATAGTAAGGGCCAGTGTCAGATCCGTTTTAATAGCATCATAGGCCCCTGGGCAAATCAATGTGGTTTGTGTCCCTCCCGTAGTCGGGGAAAAACATTGATTTTGGATATTGATATGGTGGCATTTTAGAGCACTCGACACTCACATATGTTATACATATCATAATCTCAAAGTATAACACTTGTAACTTTCCAAAATAATTATTTGTTAAAAAAAATCAGTTTACAAGAGTAAAACTTTCTATTGCTATAGCAACAGTAATAAATCAAGAATCTGTTCAAACTAAGTATATGTTTTAATCCTAAATAAACCTTGTCTGCATCACAGGGGCTCGGTACCATAGAGATCGTCAATGTAGACAGAGAAGATAGAAGGGCAGACACTCTTCGTCAACCCAGCTTGTACCGTGGTGAAATTTAACCGATTCAAGTTTACTTATCACATAAAATAAATGAATATCACCTGTCAGTGTGAGACAAACAGTTCTTCTTCAACTCCTAACCCAGAATTGTGATGTTAGTTAGCTTAAATTCTCAAATTTGGTTTGCAAACGCAAAACTTTTCGCCTAAATAAATTCATCCTACAAGCGATGTATCCTGGTTAACTGTGATTTAATCTAGACTTCAGCTATAGACGTTTTAAGCCAATGTTAGGCCTACTTGAAACTTATTGAGACATATTGACGTATGGTTATTGGTTTGCCAATACAAATGGACATTTTGTAACCAAATGCATATAAATTAACCACGATCGATTGGGTATAGATTATAGTTACTCATTAGCTATAGAAGTATGCATATAAACGATTAACTTCTGGATAACCACTTCTTGTTTTGTGATAGAGCACAAAATAACAAGATTGGTTGGAGTTTAACGCCGTACTCAAGGCTATTTTCCTTGTATGACGCCTGTGTATTCCAACAATAACTGACACTATAGCACAACTTAAAATGAGAAGTGTTTTGATAATATTGAAAAATGAATCTTCCTCAATTTCTAAGTAGAAACAACATGACTGCTCTTTAGCTACGCTGCTTGAGTCTTCCTAACCTTTAGATATAAGCGAACGCTACCATGATTCTGCACTTTATCTTCCAATATATAAAAAGTGTATGGCCTTACATTGCTTTAAACTAATCCGACTTTTTCCATGAACACTTGTGGGTTAGATCGACCAATAAAACGACAACAACCGTCCATTTTCACGTCAAAATCAATCAAGTTGGGAAACATCCCTTGGTGAGTATCCAACGAACAGCACATAATGTTTTTTGGCGAAGTATTATAGAGGCCATATAGATTCAGAGGCAGACTTTATTTCTAAAGTTTTCGTACGGCTGGACGTCATATCTCTATTGATTGTATATAACAATTCTATAAGATACGTTTTCGCATCTAGGTTGCTCTCCAAACAAACTGCCCTTAACCAGAGGGTAACATTAGGAAATTAATGGCCCCAGAAAGCCTGAGAATGAGGAAAATAAGTGTGTAAAAATGGTAAACGCGAATGTTTTGTAAACTAAAAGACGTATAGCGGCACATCAAACCCATTCTGATAGGGCAGAGACGTCACAGGAATTCTATACCTATTCCATTACGTAATAGCGTGTAAGTGACAAAATGCTGAGTGTGTGATTTGGTTAAATGTTGTTATCCTGAAGCTAGAAGTCAGGAGCCCTTCAATATTTAGGCTGTGAAAGTAGAACCCACGTTTACAAGATTCCTAGATACGCCTTTGTAAACCATTATTTATAACAGGATGTTATTAGAATACGAAACCATGAGTTGTCTTTAGAATGACGTTGATCTATATACAAAAGCTGATTTTGTTTGCCGTATGTAACCTATTTTCTCGACAACAACATGTTTATGTTGAACCTTACACAAACATCGTTGAAGGAACATAGGACAATGACCTTGTCAAGGGCAATGACCTTGTCCATACAAGCGGATCAATAGCGAGACAGCATTTATCAGTAACTTACAGACATACTTGTAGTAACACATGTTCCTCACATAGGAAGACAAGATGTCTTAGTTACAATAGCTACATGTAACAACTGGCCACGTGAAACTCACCGTCAAGATCACTGGAACCACTCGGTTCTAGGTATCATTTAACATCAGTGTAAAAATATGATACTACGCCCCTGTCGTTCGAGAAGAAAATAATCTCAAACTCGAAAAAAGGTTCAGTGTTAAGGAATGACCTGTGTATGATCTGGATTTGTAAAGACTATGTTTCATGAATCAAACCAGGGTCCCGTTTAACAAAAACTTACTTAAAACGTAAATACCGTGACGACCCGTATTAAAGACATAGTGTTGCCATGGCTACTACGTTCAACATTAGCTAAGATAGCTTAGTGACACGTGAAAATGAATGCATATCTGTTAAATGTCTTGTTGAACCCATGGCTACATTTCAGGCAACCACTGATTATATAGCAACAAAGACTATTTTCTAAAAGTATAGATTTCACATAGACTAAAATACAGAGTTCATTTTAATGGTCTTATTCCTTATGTCGTATAGATTAGACACATAATAATTAATGCATCTTGAAACAAATCATATGATCGTAGTAAGGTCATATACTATTTTGTAAAGGCTGATATCACACAATGGTAGTGTTTAAATCATAAAGCTGCAATTATAAAGATGAGCTGTCAACCAAACACCAAACCCACCCAGCCATCAACTGCCCATGAATCGAGGAGCGTACCCCCTACACTCCCTCCGACCACATTTACAGGGCCTAAACTGAGGTCCGTTATCAGGGTTAACGCTAACGATGTGCTCTTTTATATTACTCCGGGACATTAATTTATATGGCGATTTTGCCTGACCAATGTTTAGTGGAAACCACGAACAAACCTCTCTTAAATCACCCCGTGATATCAACAGTCAGAGTATGGTGTAAACCATTACGAAACCTCTCTCAAATCCCCCCGCGATATCAACAGTCAGTGTTTGATGGAAACTGCGAAGAAACTTATCTCAAATCACCCCGCGATATCAACAGTCAGTGTTTGATGGAAACTGCGAAGAAACTTATCTCAAATCACAGCGCGATATCAACAGTCAGTGTTTGGTGGAACCCGTTAAGAAATCTCTCTCAAATCCACCCGCGATATCAACAGTCAATGTCTGGTGGAAACCGCGAAGAAACTGTCTCAAATCACCCCGCGATGTCAACAGTCAGTGTTTGGTGGAAACTGCGAAGAAACCTCTCTCAAATCCCACCATACTGTGCCACGACACCATACTGCGGCGCTGTGCGGCGTCACTGCAGCGGAATGTGACGTAGGTAAACGACGGCCAACGACCGGCGTTACGACGTCGTCGACGGGCGTTATTTCGGTCAAGATGAAGAACACGAGAACAACTCATAGCATGTTGCATTGTAATTGTTTTGTTGATATGACATTTAAAAAAGGCGAATGGCTGGTTTGTATCAGTTGATCCGAATGAATCACACAGCATGGTCAGAGTCGCTGTGGTTTACTGGTCTTCGTTGTCGGTGATTTGCATGGGTTATTCTAAAGGTAACACTTGGTCGAATAGCTCCTTTCTCGTCCTTACAGCGTTACTTAAGGCTTTCCCCGATGGGATCTCGAACATCTCTTCCAAACAACGCTTTGTTTTAATGACTTCTCGGTGTATAAGAGCCGCTTTCAAATCGAGCCAATGCGTGTTCAGGCGGAGATATTCGTCGCGGATCGCCTTACGAATGTCCGGTAAGATGGTTTCTTTTTGCATGACAGCCTTGTCTAATTTATCCCCTGCTGCGTCAATAATTTTATCTTTAAAGCTTTCTAGAACGCTGTTGACTATGTCATTCCAGACCTCAGCGGACGGGGCGTCGTCATCTCCGTCATCTTCGCTTTTGTCATCGCTGCTAACGTTCGAATGTGAAGATACCGAAGGGTTGTTGTTTTCAAACTGAAGGTTTTTTTCTGCTTCTTCTTCTTCAACAATATTACCATCGATAGGCGATCTAGGCAAGCTAAGAGATCTTAAGCGAATCGTCAGATCATTGGACTATTGGATACAGCAGAACATATTAGTACTGTATGTCTAGAAATGATATGACTTACATCTAGCCTTAACTGCACATATTAAATTGGAATAAATATTTATATCTACTTATATTAAAAATATAAACAATATTTATCACAGACCAGCCCCGTTTTGATAATTTCAATCTAGATCCCTTGGTTATCGTGTTATATTATTGATATGTAGGTAAAATGTCCGGATTTCATTCACTCAACAAAGTGATATTTCACTGCCGTTACATTATTTTAGATATATTTAGAAGAAGTTGAAATTTCACTATTTTAACTCAACTGTATGATCATTTGTTGTTTGAAATAATGAACTATAGGTTTATGTAAAAAGAGTTTTGTTTACATTAGTGGCGTAAAATAAGTATCAATCTGAAAAATGAGGTACTCCAACAATATATAGTTCTTTCAATTTAAGTTTTCTATATATGGTTCAGCAAAGAATAATTTACCTTTTATTGTTCAACATTAAAAGATGATTCAGAATATGTATACAAGTGCTGCCAAGAAGCAAAAGGTATGAGACGTAAAACGATTCGTTCTCATGCGCGAATGTTACCTTGTTAAAGCATCCATGTTGTTTTGAATGCACGTAAATATTCACATTTACTGACCTGTTCTGTATTCATATCTTGTATTACAAGTGAGTCGCAATATACGCCCGGAGAAAATGCTTAACATTCATATTAGCTGTACGAATTTGTTCTAATTCAATTGTTGGACAAGACAAGGGCAGGACGCAACAAAACATAGGATCTCTGATGCCCTTTAGCTTGGAGAGCACCAGAAAGTCACTGCCAACCACACATGCTAATTCGAACATTGATTTATTAGAAATATTTCCATCAACACCCCCTCAGCCATTTTGGCCATGTGAACCTTGTGGCCTTAAAGTCTTGACCATGTCACATGGACTATTAAAATCGATCCGATGACAGCAGTTCTAGGCACGAATACACCAAACAAAATCCAACGCGACATCTTGACACGTGGAATAACTTAACTTTTGCCTTGTCAAATGGAACACTCATACTAACTAAGTTTGATTTGAATTCCATAAGCAGTTTTCATGTAAATGTCCGGAACAGAAAAAGTTGACAAGAGATTCCAAGTAAACATACAGAAACCAAATTTAGACACCTGTAGGTCGACATATGCCAAAAGCAATCCGAAGCGACGTCTTGTCACATGGACCACTCAGTCATACTAAGCTTGATTGGAAATTCCATTAGCGGTTTTCAAGGTTATACTGTTGACTTCTATCATCAAATTAATTAAATCCTTTTTTATAATTGTAATGAAGTCGTACAACTTCAATGAGACCATATAAGTTAACTATCATGAATGATAGTACTCACCTAACCATTGCTTATCTCAGAGCCATGTAGTCTCAGAGATTGTCATGGACATATAACAGCACAGATCATTATTATAGCAATTTGTAATCCCTGCCTAGCTCTCTGCGGACTGAGACGGTTATGCCAGCCCCGGAAACAGTTGTACAATAGCCGAGTAAGAAGTAGTTATACCCCTATAATACAGTGATAGTATACAATCATAAACATAACATATATGTACACTGTAAACAATTCCATAACGAATTTTCCTTAATTTTTGTGGAACTATTCGTAACCCTATAAAGATAATCCATAATAATGTATGGAATAATCCTTGCTCCCGAGACTAATTCCATCTCCTATTCCTTGAAATTTATGGAATATTCCGCTGGTGCTTTATTCGAAGAATATTCCTTAACTTTTTCCTTAGGATGTAATGGAATATTTTTTTCAGTGTTATATAACATGTATGGTACTGATTGAAAGGATGTCAATGCCAGTGCATGGTGTTATTACAATTATATTGTTCTGAACATAAGTGTCTCAATGATAAACACATATGTGAAAAAGAACTTCGTTATGTAAAATAAACTTTTATTTTACTTATGTTAAGAAGAGTTCCACTTATCAAAACTACTGAGAAACGATTTCTCGCCACAACAATGATGGCTGTATCAAGACTTCATTTTTGCTCCTATCGTCTTATGTAGTCTTTAAAGACGAATGCAAAGACACTGACAGGTTAACATGCTGTGTAAGTTTAGCCTCAGCAGGGCACACACCCAAGTCTAGACAGTTGATCAAGAAATGGTCCCCCTGCAGCGAGATTACATTAACAAAAAAGCAAAGCGCAGACTGCCAATAGTCGAATAGCGACTTACACTAGCATATATTTACAGTCTAACAACGGCTGAAACACAAAACCATACTTTCTATTTTGAAAAATGCCAATTACGGTGACCAATAAAAGTGAATGTTATATCAGGCGACGGGTTAATTCTTATTCAGTATTTTTATTGTAGTCATCTTTAGTTTATTTTCCCGATGAATCAGACGCAGTAATGCTCACTACGGAATCTGTCGCAATGGTGATTAGCGCTGCCGATTTCGGCACCAGGTGTCGCTGAATGCAATGCGGTCCCAGGAGTTGTCTCCTTTGTTACTCCGCTTTATTGATCTTTGATGGTATATATACTTAATGTAAGCAAAAATCTCGTTGATTCGGCGACAGGTGGCCAGGTATAGATAGTTAATCATGTACATTTTGTATCCATTTGTGAGTTCGCCAGACATTATTAACGTCATGCATTTGTAACCACAAAATACCAGAATTGGTTTTTCTTTTCTTATTTGAATTGAACTCTTACCTTAATTATAAAAACCAGGCATGCCTCTACTCACTGTCCAC